>JALPQI010003525.1:0-67882 GCA_025490895.1 Thaumatotibia leucotreta | reverse complement strand
TCCTATCGGAATACGATGTACGGAACGGATCACCATAATTTTTGGTGTACTTCTTATTCTGATGCTACGCATGATGCAATGTGTGGGAAACCCCTTAGTTTGTTGCAAATACCAACTAACCATGTGTTATCTATAGTTGGGCAGTTTCTATTTGCAGAAGGTAATCGCTAATCTCCGGCGGAAACATAAGTCCTGTAACGCCTTGACCCTTCTTAATGATCGCGTGTTCAAGCGTTTAATTGTATGCAAATACATTACAAATTGCGCGTTTCTTCAAAACTTCATTTAATAATTTTTCCGTTGTACATCAATTTTTTCAGATGACTATTAAAATTATAACTTTTTTCGATACAATTAAAATAAATTATGTTGAATATTTTATAGCAAAAATTAATTACCTATATCCCAACTTAGTTATGTACTCAGGGTATAAAAATCATAATTAACAAGCAATTATGTAAAGCGCAATCAGTGGGATTTGCAATGGCCTCCAGTGTCTCCAGTGGCCGTCTCGAAATATTTACGATTTAATCACGATTATGATTAAGGTAATCTTTATCGACGGCTTAATTTTCTTTCTGTCCAATGCTCATGTGCCAAAAAGAGGGATAGAAATGTAAATGAAGCCGATACAGTAACCTATATAGCTCTCCGAATCGCAAAACTGAAGTGGCAGTGGATGGGGCAATGGCCGTTGGGGCGGAAAGGTTCTCGAGTGGCGGCCCCCTACCGGAAAGCGCAGCGTGGTTAAGCCCCAAGGCGGACTGATGACCTGGTGAAGGCCGCAGGAGTCCGCTGGATGTGGGTGGCGCAATCGGTCATTGTGGCAGTCTTTGAGGGAGACTATGTTCAGCGATGATGATGATGATGACGACACAGTTAAACTCACAGCGACAGCTTATGGTAAGGATATAGGTCAATTTTATTCATGATTATTCTGTATTCATAATCAGAATCACATTCCATCTAATGACTTCAGCGAATTGACGTCACGTCATGCGACTCCTTGGCCGACATCCGACACGGTATTGTCCGGTCCGGTAATTATCGTGTCCGACCGGACAGCTCAATGGCGGCGGATCGACTTGCGTCAGCCTTCAGGAAACACTGGCAACTCCGTTTGTCAGTTGGTTCTTTGTAAATAGATTGACAGATAAGGTTAAGTATTGACAAAACTAACCAAATGTTGTTAATGTTGTTAATTCTCATGTCATTTGCCGACCGACTTTAGTTTTGTTTGTGTCTACAAAAATAAATGATAGGCTATTGTAAAATAGAATAGTTTGGTTTGGATATTTCAATAAAATTATATTTGGATTGGTGGATGTATGTTTAATGTCGGTAATATTTACTTGAATTTCGCCAAGGAAGAGACTCATTTCTTCAGTTACATTAATATTACAAAACATATAAAAAATCTATGTCTATTTTTTATGCATGTTGGGACGTGCTTCTCCATTATTTTTTAGATACCCCTAATCTGTTGGAATATACAGGGTGTTTTTTTTTCGACCGTTCAAATTCTACGTAGTGAATGTGTAGTCATACTGACCAACTTTTACTATGGGGACAAAGTCGAAATCGCGAAAAAAAAATCAGCTGTTCCATACATTTCGGCGGGCGTAATGCTGCCAATTTGTATGAAACAGCTGATTTTTTTTTCGCGATTTCGACTTTGTCCCCATAGTAAAAGTTGGTGAGTATGACCTACACATTCACTACGTAGAATTTGAACGGTCGAAAAAAAAACACCCTGTATTTATTTTCCGCGTGGTAACGGCAGTAAGAAAAGAATACATTTGTCACGTCATCACCCCAACTAATCCCGGGGGCACCATAAGATTGGAGTGCCCGGATCATTTATTTTTAAAAGTTGATAATCATGAAGTGGACATCATCATAGTGGAAATACTAGAGCAATCGCCAATCCTTTTGCCCAGCGTGGCGACAGTGGGCATTACCTCTTAATGCGTTTATATTATACGCATAAGGTAATCGGAGAGAACTATACCCAGCAGTGGACTGAAACAGGCTGATGAAGCGAAGTCTTTCATCTCTAAGCCTTCATTTCCATACTTCTCTAGTTGGTATTAAAACACCGACGACACTGAAAAAATTTGCCACTTGATTATTTTTAGTCTAGCCTATGATAGTCCACTGCTGGACGTAGGCCTCACCTATTAACTATGCGTATAGACGCATTGGGAGGTAAATGCCCATAATCGCCACGCTGGGCAAGCGGATGCTGATGCGGATGATGCGGAAGCTGGGCGATCGCAGTATGATGACGCTGCTGCCCATCATCAATCTTTTATCAAATATTGATCAGTGACACTTCAATCCCTTAGTCGACTCTTACGACACCCGCAGGAGGAGTTGGGGTGGTGACAAATGTATTCTTACTGCCGATGCCGTATTAGTTGATAGTCATCATTAATTCCGCACCTATACGATTCAGCCAATAAAGCAACTGTTAGTTTAGATTGCGCTGTTCCTTTGTTCTTGGTTTCATCATAGTTGCGCGAAGGAAAATCCCGAATAACATGGTACCTTTCGCTTGCCATTGAACCACGACAGCCGTTGCCACACTGTTGGAGCCCGAATATAGAGCAAAGCGGCAAAAACTGTTACACACACTTCCGCAATGTCCGCAAAAAATGAACGCAATTTGCCTCCCGGTCATAGGTTGCGGTTTTTGTGCGTACACTTTGGTGAGAATGGATAAAGTTGTTTTTTGTGTGGCCAGATACCTGGGTACCTGCATTTAATTTGATCACATTGCCGGCCAGTTTATTATGTCAGTTGAGCAAATATTGCGAATATAGTTATTAATAAGTATCAGGTCTTGATTATTTGGGCAGTTTCTATTACCTTCCTTTTTATAACTAAGGTCACAACTGAAATGCATATAGTGCACTGGCTAGACGGGAAATATATTCTACATACATTTAAAACTTTGGGACTGGCTGCGACCTGATTCAAACATATAAATAGTATCTTGGAGTAAAACACTCCTCTTAGCAGCTCATAAAATATCGAAGATCGAGGCGAATTTCAGTTTTATAGCTACCTGTACGTTGTGAATCACCTGGAGTTGATAATTACTAATATTTGGTTAAACTGTTACGAAGATCGCCGTGAGACGGTGGATGCAGGTCGCTTTCAACCGGTGTATGTGAAGGTCCAAAGGGGAGGCCTATGTTCAGAAATAGCCGTCTTATGACTGAAATGTTGATGATGATTATGAAACTATAAATTAAACTCGCAAACGGTTAATTATTGACCCAAGAATTTTTGTTTTGATCAACCTATGACCCAAAGACAATATTGACACGAAGGTCCGCTTCCAGGAGGATCAACAAAGTGCAAGCAGACGAGATCGTCCCCCCATCCGAGACGGAGGGCTTTTACAACCGTCCGGCGTCCGGCAGCTCGTCCGGCCGCTACGCCGTGCAGACCGAGCCGCTCACGCGAGATAGCCATCTGATGAAAAGCAGGTGTGTATTAGGGCATCCAATCCCGGGATTCATTTGTATGTGTCGTAGGATGATTTGATACTTCGAATCTTCGCGAAAATCCTAGCGAAAATCCTAGGGGTTTTGCGAAAACGCGGATAATAGGTTAGGTTAGGTTAGGTTAGATTGCAAAACCCCTAGGATTTTCGCGAAGATTCGAAGTATCAAATCATCCTACGACATATGCAATCACAGGATTTGACATTATAAAATTCCGTAATTGCATACATTTGAATCCAGGGTTTGCATGCCCTAGTGTGTATTGAAGCCAGTCTGGCTATTACTGAGAATAGAGAACCATACACACGGCTATGGTCTGCTAAAGCTTGGCATGTCCGTATTTATCCGCTCAGTACCACGTCCACTAAAGTCAATGGTGTATTCAACAGCCGTCCGGTTAATGCCAAGGATAGAGAGCCAAATGGCACATAATAGTCTGCTAAAGCTTAACACATATTTTACAATCGTCCGGCAGTAGTTACGGCCGCTAGGCCAAAAAGAGCGAGACGCAGTCACTCGACAGCCGGCTGATGAGATTCGGCATGTGTTTTGTATCCGCCTAGTACCCCATCATACTACATAGTGTGTATTCTACAGCCGTCCGATACCGTACCTACATGTGACAGAAGGATTCTGTGATTATTCGGCAGCAGATACGGCTGCTAGGCCGAATAGAGCGAGACACACATCACATGATGGCCTGTTGATGAAATTTGGCATGTTTGTATTCTACAGCCGTCCGGTACCGGGCCTGGACGCCATATAGAATAATCTGCATGCACAGGAAGGCTAATGTTCAGACATTAGTCTGCGGTCGTCCGGCGTCCGATAACGTGTCTGCTAGCCGTACAAAGCACGCCGGACACACGTTCGGGATAAAATGTATAAAACAAACGCGTTGGTACTCGCACAGTCTAAGATCGTGATCGCACGCGCGCCGTGCTTGTACATAAGACAGGCCAGGGTAACTGTGCGGTCACCGGAGCGAGCCGCACGAAGATGGGAATCGGTGATACCCTGTCGAGAGATAGTGGCTACCTGAAAATTATATAAGTAATAATATAGTTCCCATGGGTTGTTTTCTCGTATTTAGGTTTCCGTACCAAAAATTACAAAACCATTATGGTGCGAGACTGTCCCTCAGTCTGTCTGTCATATTGTTCAATATCCCAAGAACCACTGAAGCTATCGATTTACATTTTGAATAGTTCTGAATAACGTTAACCAGAATGAATCGTTTTATCATATTTTTATTATTAAATGTTTTGCTGATTCTGAAATGAGTTAATTAAACGGTTAAACTGACGTATTTTTAGTCCCTACACGCATCGTGTTACGAAGAGCCTAGGTCCCCATAATCAAGCTTTGAGGTCGACGACGATGTGCCTCGACTGCGCCAGGCAAGTCCGCCATAAGTGAGTTTAACCGATTAATTGTAAATATTCTTGTGTTAATGTGTCTCACGATAGTTTTGAATCGATTAATAAGCTGTTACCAAATTAACCAAATTATTGGTGTTATCCAATGTAGGAGTACCGTGTCAGAATGTTCATTGTGTCTAAGCAGTCACTGTATAAAAATGTCCACTGTATCTAAACATCAAGTGTATCAGATTGTTTACTGTGTCCATAACATCCACTGTCTCAAGAAATTCACTTATCTAAATAAATTAGTAATTAACCAAAACTAAACAATATATTGTCGTGTGGTGATGGCAGTAGGAAAGACACTCTACTGCGATCGCCAACCCGCTTGCCCAGCGTGGCGATTATGGGCATTTACCTCGTAATGCGTCTATAGTCTATACGCATAGGCTAAGGAGAGGCCGTTGTTCAGTAGTGGACTGATAATTATTATTTATTTATGGTAATAAAATACATTTGCACCTTAACAGCTAAAGCCAAAGTGGCACAAACACAGAAAATCAAACAAGATATGAGGATGTAAAATATATAAGATATGAGGATAAAGACTGATACAATACATGGCTCTGAAATTTGACTCGTGGATTCAGGGATATCCACAAATCTTACTCATTTAAAGACATACAATACGGACTTTCGTATTTCTATCCACAAGTTAGCAATTTTATTCCAAAGTGATACTTGATATTTAACCTACTGACGAAGTTATACAGGGTGAAAAAATCAACTCCTAATTATAAGTTAATTGATATTTACTTATCGATTAAGGCTCAATTAACTCGTAATTCAGGATATTTGTTTGCGACTTATTGGCTGTCTCCATATTAAAAATTGCCCAACGTGACCGTTCCTAGGACCAAGTTCACTCCTGCTTCACGACACAGATGTCATTTATTATTTATTTATTAAATTGCACTCATGAATAACATATTATATGTGAAACACGAACCCGGATGGACGTAGCAAATACATTTACATTAATTTTTATGAATACTATCTACATAACAAAGTGTTAAATACTAGTGGTACTTATTGACAAACTTCAATTATTAGTAGTATGTCACCCTCTATTATTATATTTACCTTCAAGCCTGAGAAACTATAGGCCCAATGTTTTTTTATACAACAACTGTGGTAAACAAGCACAGGTAAATATTGAATGTATATATGGAATGGGCTGCGGCCCTACCGCGGACTACGAAATCCGCAAATATCGGGGATTTTTCTCTGTAACTCTAATGACGCCTTCCTTGATAGAGACAAATCCCCGAAATTTACGAACTTCGGTGTTCGCGGTAGCAGGCCAACTTCCGTAGCCTATTGTCTCCAACTCCAGAGTGCTTAGCCAAGTTGCCAATCGCTAACGCTTTATCGTCAATCGTAAACGAAAGGCAGCTAACTGTCTATATCGCACTAATATGAAAGAGTGACAGAGAGGAAAAACTACGATAAGCTACTAAGCGTTAGCGATTGGCAACTTGGCTAAACATCCAGGGATTCAGAAGCGCGTTGCTGACCCTTATGATTCGGTTGCAGGCAGCAGTACTCGGACGGCACCCTGGACTCCTTGCAGCAATGCAAGTGCGTCTCAGTCACCGCTACCTGCCACACGCGAGTCAGCTCTCAGGTTGGTATCCAACGGCGCGCGAACTTCGCAAACCGCTTTCGAGGAATTTTCTCACTGTAATGACGCCTTCGTTGGAGTAATAGAAACAAATCCTTGTATACGTTTATTTATATCTTTTTATCCATAAAAGTCTATCAAAGCTATATCAGGTAATTCGTTTGTCTTTATCTGTCAATTTCTCCCAACACAGGCAAAAAGTTGCCTTATCGGGTGGTTCCATCCTCCACATCACGGCTATGATTATGAAATAAATAATTTTGAATTTGAAATACGAGTAATAAGAGGGTAGGACGCTCGTGCGGCGAGTAGCCAGAGGGGCT
The DNA here is from genome assembly GCA_025490895.1 of Thaumatotibia leucotreta. NCBI lineage: Eukaryota > Metazoa > Arthropoda > Insecta > Lepidoptera > Tortricidae > Thaumatotibia > Thaumatotibia leucotreta. The sequence continues at coordinate 60,996 of JALPQI010003525.1, read as the reverse complement.
ACCATAATCTCATGCGATTCAGTTTAGGTTCGGCTTGTCAGTTTTTGACAGTTATTCTATGGAACTGACACATCGCGTTTCAGATTAGGTCCTAAACTGAATTGCATTAGATCGTTGAAGCCCCCTGTTTTTTTGTTCTTTATCTGTCAATTTGACATAATAAGAGGCTAAATTTTAAGGCCTGGATAGCCGGCGTCCATGTTGAACTATGCAAACATATGCGACTGGCCTGAATCTTGCTCGGACTCAAACTTACGACTCCACACAGTCAGTGTTTTGTGAATCCAATTTCAAATAACTAAATACATGCAAAAATCTGCCTTCCCATAATAACCATTCCTGAGCTCCTTTCCTTCAAGCATGATATCGATTTGACTATTTTAATATAAGACAAAGCCCCAAGTAATGAGCCTGTAAGGTTTCCGATTATGACATCAGAACTTGAATATAACTAGGTAATTTATGTTCTCTTTCAGAAAGCGTGTCCCGCCGGACAGACCCTCTGTTGTTACAGGAGGCCAAACAGGGCTCCGCATTCCACCGACTCAGGTTCGTTTCTGTAGAAGCTACAAAAAACTCTACTAAATAATGGCCAAAAAACCATCACAAGCTAACGAAAGTGCATCAATTACTCTCATGCTGTTAATAGGTACCCCAGATCATAACTAATATGAAGATAAATAATTATATCTATTGAATGAAAAACTTTTAGGGCTTTCAGAAAAAAAAATGACGAACGGTCCGGTAAGCAAAAATAAAAATTTATGCAATTAAATATTTCAACAATCTAGCTGCTACCACCGGCGTGCCGTCATTTCATTCCCGAAACGGTTAGATTATGTTTACTTCGGTAAAATGTCTGGGAAGATATTTGATTGGTACAAATATTGTTTTTCAGGGATTTTCAGTGAACTGGATGACGAAAGGCCCATGCTGCTGCCGAACCACGAGCGGCGACCAGGCCTGTTCTCCGACCCCGAGCTGCCCATCGGCGCGCTCAAGCAACAACAGAAGCCTGCCAACAACCACCACGGCAGCGGAGAGTACCGCGGCCTTCTCTTCGGCCCTGGGGGTCCCACTGGGATCCTAGGACCTCCCAGCGGACCTGCTCGTCACGACAAATTGGTCGGACCTTCAGGCCCCACAGGCAACATAGGACCCGGAGTGAGGAACCCAATCTTGATCGGTGCGGAAGGATTCACTGGCATGAGAGCTCCAAGCCGCGGCAGTAGATATCAAAATGGAAACCGCAATACAGTTCTAATAGGACCGGAAGGACCTACGGGAGTTGTTGGACCAAATCTGGACAATACATACGTAGGACAGGACCAAGGAGTTTTAGTAGGACCGGATGGACCTACAGGCATTATTGGTCCGAATCGGAGTGTCAACAATGAAAAACGTGTTCCTGGAGTTTTAGTCGGCCCGTCCGGACCGACCGGCGTCATCGGACCAAACGTTAATGAGAATAAGATATCCGGATCACATAAAGTATACCCAGGGGTTTTGACGGGACCCGGTGGACCTACAGGCGTAGTCGGACCCGGCCGACGCGGCAAGTTCACTGATCAGTACCTGGGTGTGTTGGCCGGGCCTGAGGGACTCGCCGGCGAGGTCGGGCCACAAAAGCCAGGTGCGCATGTAGATGGCGCGGAAAGTGCTCAAGTCTTGGTAGGTCCCGGCGGCCCCACGGGGATTATAGGACCTGGTGGCCGGCGGGACCGGTGGCAGACGGGGTCCGGGATTCTCGTGGGCCCCGGTGGACCCACTGGCATCATCGGGCCCGGCCGGCGACTACTCGTGGGTCCCGGTGGACCCACGGGCGTCATTGGCCCCGGGCAACGAGTATTAGTTGGCCCCGGTGGACCCACGGGCGTCATCGGCCCCGGTCAAAGAGTACTCGTAGGCCCCGGCGGGCCGACCGGTCAAATCGGCCCGCGCGGCTACGGTGGGTACGGCTTCTAAGTGTCTGTGATCATTGACTAATAATAATAACACTAATTCAATGTGCGCGAGTGTTGTATAAATAGTGTAGCTAACGAACGACGCCATAACACTAGTGACTGACGTTTGCAGTCTTGCTTCGTGTTTTAAATTAGGAATCAATTTTTGCAGGGTGTCCAAAAAAGAAGACAAATTCTCCTCTTTCTCAGGCAAGGAAGAAATTGAAGTTTGTAAGTTTGAAGATGATTAAACGGACGTAAACAACTTGCTTTTCATTCTGTCGTATATTCCTGTGTAGACGCGTCGTAAATCTGTCGAATGGTTTCAGAAATAAAGCGAGTTTGTTTGAGAATAATAAAGTTTTGATAGATGGCGGGGCTGGCGGTGCGCCAGCATCGCCGCACGCGCAGTCGCCGCGAAAAAAAATATTTTAATTCACAAAAATGTACTAACAGTCAGCGTTTGAGCTAATTTGACAGAAAGTGTCCATCAATTTAATTTTCCCCTCACTAGCTCGTAAAGTGCTCGTTTATCCTTTAATACGAACGTGTAAAAACGCATATTATTCACTTGTGTGGCAAAGTAATGATCTTGGTTTTGGAATAACAAAACGTAAAATGCTCATGGAAATTATTCCATATTAATGATAATTAAATAATTTGTTTGAGCATTTAGTGTAAGAGACAAACCTTTATTATAATATGATGATTTTAACATATAAATCCTAAAATTCCATAAGTAACAATTGTTTTAGTGAATGATGATAAGATGACTAGATGCAATCACAAAACGCAGAAAATGTCAACGTCAACATTGTCAAAGAATATTATAGGTTATAATCTTTATTTACCGACTCGAACACGCATAAAAATAGTAAACTAAACAACTTTCAGGATGTTCTGTTATAATTTTGTAAAAATAATGAATGAAAATGATTTAATAATGCATTGGCGTTGGTGTGCAACTACAGGAATGTGTTAAAATCGTGCTGCGTTTACTTTTTCGTGCTAAGTTTACTGCGACAAAATCTTGCATTAAATACATGATGCATTTGGAAAATTATTATCACTAACCCGATGATGATTGTAATGTGAACAAATAATTACCTTTTTTGAGTTTCCTCGCTATAGTGAGGGGAAAAGTTTTGTGTTACACATGGGTGCAAATGTATTTTACTTCTCGTATGTTAAAACACTCGCTGCGCTATCAGGATTCTATTTTAGAACCACTCGCTTCGCTCGTGGTTCAACTATAGAATCCTTTCGCTTGCTCGTGTTTCAATTTCATACTCGCGGGTAAAATACAACTTTGCACCCTTGTATAACAAATAACTATTTAATTTTAGTTTGGCAGGTGTGTTCAATGTTACCATGTTCAAAAGTTAAGAGTTTCCAGAAGTCCAACATTTTGATACTTAATATGTGAAGTGGCGTCAAGCTTTCTGTCGATATACAGGGTGAAATTTAAATCGTGAATCGTAATATATTTTTCTACCTCTATGAATAACGAACAATTGGATGCCCTACAAGCTACTTAGAAATTGTCATGTTTTTATTTTACTTTTGGTGGCTTTTTAAAAATTATTCAATTAATTTGTCTTAATAATCCGTTTTGATATTCAAAAGCCAAAAAATACAAAAACAAGCCAAATAAAAACAAAAAAAAATAAAATGTCCATTCTTAAGTAACTTGTGAGGTATTTAATTGTTAGTTGTTTATAGAGCTAGAAAAACATAGGTATTACAATTCACGATATAAATTTCACCCTGTATAAAAATATAGAAAATCAAGTTTAGGTACCTAACATTAACTTTCTGTACATAGTATACAGAATGGCCGTGTGGTGATGGCAGTAAGAATACATTTATCACCAACCCAACTCCTCCTGCGGGTGTCGTAAAAGTCGACTAAAGGATTGAATTGAAGTATCACTGACCATTATTTGATAAAAGATTGATGATGGGCAGCAACGTCATCATAGTGGACACATTACTGCGATCGTCCACTTGCCCAGCTTGGCGATTATGGGCATTTAACTCCTAACGCATCTATACGCATAGTTAATAGGAGAGGACGTAGGTCCAGCAGTGGACTATCATAGGCTGATGATGATGATGATGATGATGATGATGATGATGACATGGTAGTGACAACTCACAAATTGAAATAAGAAAAACCCGTTTAACAGCGGCAGCTGATGGTACGGCTACTGACCAATGGTGGTGATGACGATGATGGAGTAGAACAGCGCCCCGGTGAAGGTCCACTGAATGTGCGTGGTGCTCTCGCTGCCGTCCCACCCTCGCACCTTCATCTCCAGCAGCAGGGCATTCTCGAAGTCCTGCAGAATAATATCATTGTCAGCCTGTATCCAGTATACTGTTAGTTGAAAGCCTCTCCTGTCAAATATGCGTATACATAATCGCCACGGTGGGCATAAAGGGGAAAAAAAGGATATGCTTATATCCTGTTTTTCCCTTTTATGATATATCTAGTATCACTCTATTTGGTTGGTATACCCTGATTAGTGATTACGCTTAGTGAATAGGAGTGGCCTACGTCCACCAATATACAGGGTGTTCGTGAGTATACCTATCGATAGACTTTACCAATGCATTTTTGATGACAAAAGAAGTAAAAACAATAAGCGACATAATGTCATTTATGAACAAAAAAAAATTTTTTTCCTCAATTTTTTTCTGTGATAATTTGAATTTTTTTAGTAGGGACTATAAATAGTAGGATTTTTTTTATCAGGATTGTTAATTCTTTTTTTAGTTGAACATTTTTCTGAAACTTTTTTCTCATTTTCTCTAACTTTAATCAGTGTCAGTGTCGAGATTAGTTGAGGTAGGGCATAGCGAATGACATCCCGCTTTGTGTGGTAGGGCACAGCACAGCGGATGCCATCTCGCTCTTATCTAGAGCAGAGCCCAACTGGGGAAGTACCTCCGCCTTACAGAAAACCGCAGCCAAATAACACTATCCCCTACACATAGTGTTGTGTTCCTGCTGGTGAGTAAGGTAGCCAGGCTCAACGAGGGTGCGGAGTGCTGCCGACGGGGGGACCTACGGAACTGACAATACTGGCTTCGGCCTGTGTTGGCGCGGCATGCAGGTGCGGCTATCAGGGAGACCCGGTGAAACGGCTGACCGCTGGCCGCCCGTAGGTCAGTAGGGTTCCCGAACCCAGGAACCACGTAATCTCCGCCCTGGGAGGCTGAACCGCCAACCTGCGCAAAATCCCTGGAGTAGTGGCCGTGCCGGAGGAGGAGACCGGAGTGGACCCGGCCGCTGCCACAGGGGGGGACCGGGGCCCTTCCGTACGCCGTGCCTGCAGACCGCACTACCTGCGCTGTCCCCTGCCAGATTTGTTCCGTTTGTTTGTCCCTTGAGTCGTCGGCACTCCGAACCCTTCTTAGGATTAAGTACACCCACTATAATGGCGCGAAAACAGAAAAAGTTTGGACTATCAGCGGCATCTCCATCCACACAAGTGGACTACTGCAACATCAGGGGTATCCACTCTAACCTAAACGCAGTCCACTGCCACCTGGAAACTGCGCAGCCGACCATACTTTTCCTCACGGAGACGCAAATATCCTGCCCGGCGGATATATCGTACCTATTGTACCCCGGCTATACACTCGAACATAAGTTCGTGAGACACGCCGGTGTATGTATGTACGCCCGGCAGGATGTATGCTGTCGTCGTCTTCTTGCCTTTGAAGACAGGGACCTGTCAGTTTTGTGGGTGCGTGTGGACTACGGCGGCCACACGTCTACGCGTCTACGCGTGCCTTTACAGGTCTCACAGTGGCAACACAGAGACAACCCGACTCTTCGAGCACATACAGTCGACATCCGACAGAGTGCTTGAGCAGTACCCATCCGCGGAGCTGGTGATTTTGGGGGACTTTAATGCCCACCACGTTGAGTGGCTGGGCTCCCGGTCCACCGACTTTGCGGGAAGGTCTGCTCACGAATTTTCTCTGGCCTATGGGCTCTCACAACTGGTACGTTCTCCCACGAGAATACCAGATATCGAGGACCATACGAGCTCCTTGCTTGACCTTCTGTTGACCACGCATCAGGACGGATACACCATCGCAGTAAATGCACCTCTCGGCTCGTCCGATCACTGCCTTATCCGGACAAATTCGCCTTGCGCGCAGCGAGAACCACCGCGACCTACTACTACTCGTCGCGTTTGGCAGTACGGGTCAGCAGATTGGGACGGATTGCGTGAATTCTACGCTTCGTACCCTTGGAGGCAGCTCTGTTTCGCATCGGATGATCCTGACTCCTGTGCGACTAATGTCACCGAGACGATACAGCTGGGAATGGACTGTTTCATTCCCAACTCACTAATCGCTACAGGAGCAAAGAAGAGACCTTGGTTTAACCGGCCCTGTAAAGAAGCTGCGGTTCAAAAGCAGGCTGCTTACAGGGCTTGGACCAAGGCCGTAACTGATAATGATCCGAACGTCTCTGATGCGAAACGCAGACTGAATGCTGCCTCGAGGTCCTGCAAAAGAGCTGTTGCCAGAGCAAAATTTGATTTTATATTGATTTAAACTTTCACGATTATCACTCATATTTTAAAGACAAACGGGTCTTAATCGCGTAAACTTACGTTTAATTATATCCTGACGTTTCGGGCATGACGTTACACCCGTGGTCGCAGGCAGACTGCCTGCAGGGAGTCTGCCTGCGACCACGGGTGTAACGTCATGCCCGAAATGTCAGGATATAATTAAACGTAAGTTTACGCGATTAAGACCCGTTTGTCTTTAAAAAAATTGATTTTGTCGGCAGATTTGGCGAGAAGCTTGCAGGCCACCCTTCCGGGAGTAGGGCCTTCTGGTCACTTGCCAAAGCTGCCGAGGGAAACTTTTGTCGGTCGTCCCTGCCACCACTGCGAAATGCTGACGGTAATCTGGTCCATAGTGCAAAAGAGAAAGCCGATCTTCTAGGTGCTCTTTTTGCCTCGAACTCGACTGTGAGCGATGACGGCAGCATTATACCGCCTACCATCCCGCGGTGCGCACACTCCATGCCAGAAATTCGCATCTCCCAGAATGATGTTCGGCGGGAGTTACTGTCGTTAAACGTTCACAAGTCGAGCGGGCCAGACGGCATACCTGCAGTGGTGCTTAAACGTTGTGCTCCTGAGTTGTGTCCTGTGTTAACACGTCTCTTCGCTCTTTCCAGTATCAAACGGGAAGTTCCATCTTCGTGGAAGACGGCCCTTGTGCACCCTGTTCCAAAAAAGGGTGACAGATCGGATCCATCGAATTATAGGCCTATCGCTATCACCTCCCTTCTCTCTAAGGTCATGGAGCGTATAGTTAACGCTAAGCTCCTTGGTTACCTAGAAGAACACGATCTTATAAGCGACCGCCAGTATGGCTTTCGCCACGGTCGCTCTACCGGTGATCTTCTAGTGTACCTCACTCACCGCTGGGCATCAGCCATTGAGAGTCAAGGCGAGGCTTTGGCAGTCAGCCTAGATATAGCGAAGGCGTTCGATCGGGTCTGGCATAGGGGCCTTTTGTCGAAGTTGCCATCTTATGGACTGCCCGAGGGATTATGCAGATGGATTGCTAGCTTTTTGTCCGGCAGACGCATTCGTGCCGTAGTAGACGGTAGCTGCTCTGATAGCATGGACATAAACGCTGGCGTCCCGCAAGGCTCTGTGCTATCCCCAACGCTGTTCCTTCTGCATATCAATGACATGTTGTCTATCGGCGACCTCCATTGCTATGCGGATGACAGTACTGGGGATACTTTTTACACAGGCCGTGCTAATATCCCTCGCTCTGTGGTACTGGAAAGTCGCGGAAAACTTGTGTCTGACATCGAGAACACTTTATCTAGAGTCTCGTTATGGGGTCGGGATAACCTAGTCAGGTTCAACCCCACAAAGACACAAGTTTGCGCGTTTACCGCTAAAAAACCCCATTTACTGTGGCTCCAAAGTTCCAAGACAGCTCTTACCATGTCAGGGAGTATTGGGATCCTCGGAGTCGACATTTCCAACGACATCCAATTCCGATGTCACCTAGAGGGAAAAGCTACGCTGGCATCCAAAAAGCTCGGGGTGCTCAATAAAGCGAGGGGATACTTTACTCCGGGGCAAAGACTTCTGTTATATAAGTCGCAAGTCAGACCCACCTCACCTCTGGGCAGGAGCACCTGTATACCAGCTTGCACCCTTTGACTCGGTTCAGAGACGAGCTGTCCGAATAGTCGACGATCCCAGACTCACAGGCGGTATTGAACCCTTAAGTCTAAGGAGAGACTTCGCCTCCTTATGTGTGTTCTATCGTCTGTACAATGGGTTGTGCTCTGAAGAACTGTTCGACATGATGCCAACGTCCACTTTTCATCATCGCACCGCTCGCCACCGACTGGGCGCTCATCCTCACACCTTGCAACCTAAATGGTCGCGCACCGTGCGGTTTCAGAGGAACTTCCTCCCGCGGACGGTCCGTCTGTGGAATGAGCTCCCTGCCGAGGTTTTCCCGTTGGACTACAGTATGGGGTTCTTCAAAAGAGGAGTGTACAAGTTCTTATTGGGTCGGCAACGCGCATGTGACACCCCTGGGGTTGCAAGCGCCCATAGGCTACGGTGACTGCTTTCCATCAGGCGGGCCGGGCATACGGGCGGGTATGCTTGTTTGCCACCGACGTGGTATGAAAAAAAAAAAAAGATGAAAACTATTAGTGTAAGAATTTTAATCGTGCAGGCATTTTTCAGTGACTTATTATGAAAATCGTTTTTTAATCGACTTCAAAAAGGAGGAGGTTTACAATTCGTCGAAATCTTTTTTTTTTATTGAAAAACATGTCATTATCTCTTTAACTAACTTTTTTTTTTTTTTACTAAGCCGAATCCAGAAAAGTTCATATGACATTATAGCCTCAAAATGTGGTCAGGGATACACCTTTCAAGTCTGTCGGTATAGGCTGATAATGCGATAATTTTGCCAAATTTTCATTCAATCACTATTATTGCTGAGAAGTTGGAGAACTTCTCATTGTTAGTAGTTCATAAGTATCACATGTTGTCAAGAAAACTTACTATAGGTACAGCCAACCAGTTGGAGCTCTAACTCTGGAGTCAAAGTGACGCTATAAATAACGTTCTAAAAATCCCTTAATATTTGTCATTTTGACAAAGTTAGAATCAGATACCTTGAGCATGTCGACGACGTCAGCGGTCCAGTTGCTCTCGTTGAAGAAGGTGGCGTTCTTCGTCATGCCCCAGATGGACTCCGTCGTGTTGCGCCGCAGCCGCGAGATGTTCATCTTCACCTGCATCATGTTATGGTAATAACAATCAAGGGCCGCAATTGTCATCGCACGGCAAGACATAGAGTCGACATTTGCCAAAAAGCTAAAATCTTATTCATACTCATTTATTTATATTATACTATTATCATTATGATCGAAACGAGTGGCGATGTTTTAAAACACGACTGATAGAGAGTGAAACGACACGAGTTACGAATTTCGTTTTCCACGTGTCTCGTACAGTCAAGTGCAAAAATAAGTATCGAAAGAATCCGTTCATAAATATGTTACGACGTTCTTATTACACAGAGTTAGAGTGCACTGGGACATATTTTTGAACATTTTTGTGTACACCTTATTTTGTCTTTGACTGTACAACGTTTTTTTAGTGCAGTTGGCCCTCCAAAGTTTTGGACCTGACGTAAAATTACACACTTCTCGCACTAGAGCCTAAAAAAGGCACCCTCTGTATTTAAAAATGCTTTTTTAATGTTCGTGTATAATCATTTCGATATCAATCAACGACCAATCAACATTAAACTCATAATTATTTGGTTACAGTTGCATTTCATTTCGAGATGATGATGATGATGAAACTCCAGGTTCTTTGAAATTAGTATAGTACTTACAACAACTGTAAGCCTCCGTAGCCTAGTTGGTAGTGACTCCGAAGCTGGAGGTTCCGGGTTTGAATCCCGGCGAGGGCATTATTTGAGGAGTGTCTTTTCAAAAGGGCTTATTTTCACTTTCAACTTTTTTTAAACTATGAATGTAGTTTTGCTAAAAGTAGAGAAATACATATCTGTTTTGAATTTCAAGTTCTAATAAGCCTCTTCTTGTCCTCCAAAATGTTAAATTATCAAAGTCCGTGTCAAAAGGGCCTATTTCTCCCTTACACTAAGAAAATGATATGAGCTTTTAGAAGTGTATATTTTATTATCCCTTTCCGACCGGTTTGATATAATCCTGCAAATGACTTTGCAAAAATCCTGTCACCAATTAAATTGTATTTTCGAGCTCAAACCTGTACCGATCGAATCTGCAGACACTAGCCGACACGTAAAAGTAGCAAATACCTTAGGGCGGCCGCATCAGTCAGTCGCAAGACAGCGTTGAAGATGGCGATGTATTTTGGTGGGAGTAGTAGCATACGTAAGTTCACAATTTCGTATATTTGTGGTGACAAACCTTCTTATTATTGATTGATATTTACTCTTAAAGAGTTAAACGTTTTTATTTAGCACAAATTAGAATTAAATTAAGTGCTTTTATGTAAACAATATGCCCATTAATAATAAGTGCACAAAATTGTAGGTTCGGACGTAGCTCGTAAATCGTTCATCATAAATATTTGCACGATTATGCATAATCGGTCTGTGCATAAAATGAAACCAAGAAAGATTGTCATATGTTTTGAAGAATTGGTTACATATTTCGTCTAATTCGTTAGGTACATATTTAATCGTATTTCAATCAGTGTATCCAAGGAACTAGGGTTAACAATACGTTGTACTTTCATCTTGGTTAGGCACTCCATAGTTGTCCATACCTAATATCTCTCGAATTGCTTTAGCTTTGCTATTATGAATGTTCCTCTTTTGAACTCTGCTTATTTGTGAATTAATGATGAAAACACACTGAAGAAGGAAGTCCAATCTTGATAGTTCCCGGTAAACTTTGCTATGTCTATCTTCGGAAGTTTCACATCATCACTAAAGCTAGGTGTGAGATTACTGCTAATTCTGCTTGTGCACGACGTAGTGCTTTCTAGCATATGCTTTTTAAGTATTAAACCACAAATATTTTCTTGTTTGGCTATTAAAACCCGTTAATTCCGTCCACATCTTTAAATCTATTGGTGAATTACTGCGGAAAACTCAATGTGTAGTAAATATCGTTTTTTTTCTTGTGTGAATTTGTATACTGTAATGTGATTTCTAGATTCGTCGTTTTTCTCAGTCAGTAAAGGTATATATTGCTAATAATACTGTTTATTACACATTAATTCCTAAAAATCGTCGCTTTAATACATTCATCATAATTATTATTAGCATTGATAATACATTTTATCTTCTCGAGATCATGAAGTAAAAATTTAGATTTTTATTTTCTAATTTACCCCCTAAAAGTAGCCCTCCTATTTATAACTTTTTTTTACGTTCCACATCCATCGTTGGGTCACCAACTTACATAGGTGTGCGAAAATTCAACTCAATCTGCCCAGTAGTAGTGTCGGAGTACATCGGTTGTAACAAACTGACAGATAGACACGCCAGTGATCCTATGAGGGCTCCGTTTTTTTTCTTCTTGTGGTACGGAACCCTAAAAATGTAAGATCGCTTATGATAGAAAGTTTTTTCGTTGAATACTGTGTTTTATTAATGTTTTTCGGCATGTACATACTAATTTGCAAGATCTTGCATTTACATACAGATCCTGAACGTCACTTTCGTGCATGCGATTTTTTTAATGATGAAAGGCAATTTGATTTTTTTTATTATTTTTTACAAGTATTCGAAGACAATTTAAAACGATCTACATGCATTTTTCTGAATATTTTAGATTTTTTTTGTCTCGGTCGTAAAGGGTTATAATAACTTATTATTAAGTACTTTTTGTATAAATGAAGGGTTTGTAAAATTTCCTTGAAAAACAGCTTGTGTATTATTGGATAAACTCACAAGGCCGCAACAAAACGGCTTAATTCCAAAAGTTCCGCATCAAAAGGGCTTATTTAATTCTGAAAGTTTATGTTATATTAACTTAATAATTAAGTTGATAAAGCAATATATTTAGTGCCATAACATTTATATCAACTTACTTAAGTACTATATCAAAAACACAGAAAGAATATCGAAATGAAAACCGTGGATTTATGTTTTTCTCTATTTCCCAAAAAAAGCTACAACTGGAAATAAGCCCTTTTGAAAAGACACTCCTCATTTGTGTATTTATTTACCACAAATATCTGTTCCTTGGCTGTCTATGTATTTAAAAATCTATATGTATCTATTATACATATCGTCGCCTGGTACCCACATCACAAGCCTTAATTGAGCTTACCGTGGGACTATGACGATTTGTGTAAGATTGTAACACTTTGCAGTGTTAAAAGATTAAAGTTTTATATCTTTTTTTTTCTCACTATATGACCCAAGTTGAATAAATAAAATCTTTCATATTTGGAGTACCTATTTGGAAATTTGTATTTACAGGGAACTCCTAATGAAGTTTAGATGGTTAATTAGGCATTTCTTTCTGTTGTTTCAAACATAAGAGAGAAATAAGGAGAAATTACCTGAGCGTTTCCAAGTGGAAAATTCCTGCATTGTGTTATATGGTGTAGCCACCGTCATAAGTTGGTTATCCATTTCAACATTTCACCATTGTATTTTTGTTCGTTTTGAAACTATCCCTTTGGTTATCGAAGTCTAGATTTCCCTTTTAGGATATATAAATGATTGCGTTCTGGTTTGTTTACGCCGGAAAGATTAGATGTCATTGTTGACAAATGTCACAGGCTAAGTCACAGATAGGATATCTGCGCATATAAAGGTCGTCATAGACGTGCCGTACTGTTGCGGGCGATATATTATATTTTCTAATTTAGTATTTTACCTTTTAATGGTTTATGGTAATCCGAAAATTCGTTTTGGAATTAATTTTGAATATTTCATTTGTCTGGTAATTATGAATATACAAATCGTTCTAGAAAGATCGATTTTGTCTATGGTTCTTCCTCGCCGGATGGAACCTGGAAGAGCTTTGTCACTTCGTAAACCGCCTTCGAGATGTGATCTTGCGGTATTGGTTTTTTCGGAGTCCTCGTTTTGAAATGGTGAGAATTCATTTGTAACAAGGTGTTAAAAGGCCGTAGCATATATGGTTGCGGATCCGTGGTTAATATCTTTCGTGTATTTTTGTTGCAGCCGCGCCACAATGTAACCTAACTTAGCATCGTGTCAGCCGATCATGGCATAATTAGTTTTAATAAAGAAATGACCCATTAAGATTTGAAGTCAGTACCGTTCGGTAAGTTACAGTGTCTGTTTGCTGTGGAATAATGAATTAACCTTGTAGGTTATTTCCTGTTGGTTAACGTGTGTCTTTTTGTCTTATTTTAGCACCACTTTATCTGAGGACGTATTACCCTCACGGGAACCATTTTGTTAGCAAAGTACAATAGAAGCCCAGCTAATAAACTGGTAAGTGACTATTGATACGACTCCACGTCATAACGACTGGGTTGCGATTAAGAATAATTGGTAATTTGTCCAATTAGGATATTAACTGGACTCATTTTGTTCCAGGGTTTTTTTTGTTACTAGTTTTTTTTTACTACCTTCTATTTTTATCAAGAAGCTCAACGCTGGTGGTTTTTCATCTTCGTCTCCTACTGTATTTGTCGAGGACCTATATTTCCTGTACAACCGGTGCCAGCAGCCTGTGTTTCCTGACCGCATTACGGGCTTGTTTCGAACCAGCAGGAGACGAAGTTACACCACACACCTACACACAGCATACACGGGTGATATCCTTTCCTTATTTTTTTTAAATACGTACTCACTACCTAAAAGGGGCAAATAAGCCTATCTAATTTTATTTTATTAACGTGATACCAGGTTGAAGATAAGGTGTGAAATCTCTTTACCCTCGACACCCAAGTGTTTAACAGAAATATTTAATTTTTAAGTTTACCTTTAAGGTTACAACAAGTTGTATGTTAATTCCGGATACCCGGGTTATAAATTTTGAAATTCCCAAGAGGGAGGGATTTGTATTTAAGTATAAAATAAACCTTTTATAAAAGTTGCTCAATTGTTTTGCTTGATTGATCTTGTCATATACAAGCAAGAGTTTCGCTGGAGAAGGCGTCCATTTTATTTTAAATATTTTCCAGCGAGGCTCAACCCTTGGAGGGCCGACAATCCACACCCTGTTGTTAACTTCTTTTTAGTCTCATTGTTTTAACGGCCTGCTAGGTCCGTGTGACTTGACTTCCTATAACTGTGAACATCCCACAACTGAAGTAGGTTAAAATTGGGGATTCTGGATACTTTAAGTTTCCCAATTTATTTGACTTAAACCCACCGTGTCAAGTCTTTGTTTTTTTTTATAATATCCATATTGGAGATATTACAGTGGCGTACCCAACATGTGGCCTGTTTTATAGAACCGATTATTCTAGAATATTTAGAAAGGTCCAAGGAGTGTATGACAGGATCAAGCAACTAACGTTTTGTTAATTTTAAGATTTTATAGTGGTGCGAATGGGTATTGTATTGCGTACTAGTATTTAAGTTACGGTCATTCGTTAAAAAAACTAATGGTAAATTAGTTGAATATTGTTTTATTACGATAGGTGGTAAAGAAGCATTTGGGCTTGTAAGCTCAAAGGTTTTTCTGAATGTAATACCACACTTTGAGATTTTCTCAACACTCTTCTGAGATTAAGTTAAAAGAGGTCTTATTGTTACTCCTCTATAAATATGTGATACTTATTTTGTACTTCTTTCTTTATTGAGGGAAAAGAAATTTAAACTTAAAACTTTAACCCGTTTGAGTTTCTAATTTTTAAAACTTACTTGAATTTAACTTTAAATATGGATTTTCTAAATGCGGGTTGTAAAATCACTCACCTACACAAAGACGAAATAACACATGAGTTGGCGATTCGGAAACTTCCGGTTAATCCCGTTTCGCGTAGATCTAGTTTGTGTCAGGCGCTGAAGCAGACTGCTGCACTTGCTAATAAGGGTAGCCTAAAATTCCAAGATTTAATACAAAGCAACCCTGCGTTAGAACTAGATGTTTGTCAACGGAAAGCAGAAGAAATTGAACAGGAGATTAAAGAAGAGTTGTCCGTGTCAGCTAAAGATCGCTTGTCTTCCCGTTGCAAATATCTTATTTGCCGTCTTTCTCGTTTAGATGAAACCGAGGAGGTTCAACTTTTAAAGACGATGTTAGATACCATTGTAACTCGGTTGAATGATGGTAATTCTTCGGCATCATCTGATTCTGAAGGTGATGACCATTCTTCCAATGAAACTCGAGTAATTCGAGAAATCATAATTAAACCGGATAAGACTTTTAATATAAATTCTTTGAATTTGAAATTTAAAGGTGATACGTGTGTGCGTTCATTTCTTACTAGGCTGGAAGAGTTGCGGATTGCTAGGCGTATATCAGAAGATAGGATTTATAGGGGTTTTCCCGAAATTCTTGAAGGACCTGCTTTGTCTTGGTTCCGGTCTCAGCGCACCCAGCTTCGTTCCTATAAGGATGTCACCGTTGCTTTAAGAGAGGAATTTGATATCCCGGATTTAGATTATCAATTGTTACAGGAGATCCGTGCAAGAACTCAGGCCAAATCGGAAAAGATAGTTTATTTTGTTTCTACAGTTTTAGGCATGTACGAACGACTTACCAAGGAGATTCCGGAGCAGGAGAAACTGGACACTCTGATGCGGAACATTCGGCCGGAATATTCAAAGAACCTCGCTTTACATGATGTTGCTTCCATTCAACAATTAAAAACGCTCTGCAAGCGGATAGAGTTAGCCGAGGTTAAGGCTAATTCCTTTATTGAACCTAGTTTGAGTAAGAATTCTGAAAACTTTACTTCTAGTGCCCCTAGAGTGAGTAATGATGATCGTCGTAGGTTTCCTGCGCGTCCCTTCAATTCTTCAAAAGCTTTTGTTGCCTCATTGGCACAAGGCTCTTCTCATATGAAGTGTTTCCGTTGTGGTAGAACTAATCACACGACTAAGTCTTGTAGAATTTCCCAAGATATTGTTTGTTTTAAGTGCGGGGAAAAAGGAGTACGCACTCCTGCCTGTACTAAATGTAATCCCTAGAAGGAAAGCTTTTAGGTAACTTCCATATAAAAGATATAGTCCGCCCTGGCGAAGCCGAGCCGTCTCCACAACGGTAATCGTCTCTCGTCCATAGGAAACCAATATCTTTCTGCTGCCTTGTCACTCTAAGGAATATAATTTTATATTTACCTTACTTTTGGTACCGGATGCATACGGACCATTTAAATATTTTTCCCTATTATATCCTAATAAAGATGTAGGTAGGGGAACTTTGTTAAACAAATCTAAATATTCTGTATCCTTATAAAGATATAAATTAAAATAATCTCTACTAAACTAAACCTTTGTTTATAATCAAGGTATATTCTGTCCCTATAGGAGAAAACTTTGAAGAAGTTGACTCTAAGTATAGGATATTAGCTGAAAGGAATAAAGAGTGTTTCTTTCCAGTTATGTTTGTCAAGGACAAACCATGCATTTCAAAATCGGGTATATGAAAATTCGCTAGTTGCAAATAGCCATTCTCATATTACCTAGCATACAAACAATTAGGCAAATCTTTAATAAAGTAAAAGTTAAAATGCCACAATCTTAGTATGTAAAACCAGTACTAGTTAACATGTTAGTTTTCATGGTGACCCTAAGTCATCCATTAGTTCTATTTTAAAGTCTTAATTTCGGATGGCCATCCAAATAGTAATTTGCGTTAGTTGATAAGTAACTCGTCCAAAGAGTAATTTGCACTAGTTGATAATTAACATCCCAATAGTAATTAGCATTATTTGATAAATACCATCCCATTAGTAATTAGCATTAGTTGATAAATAGCATCCAAATAGTAATTTGCGTTAGTTGATAAGTAACCCATCCAAATAGTAATTTGCGTCAGTTGATAAGTAACTCATCCCATTAATAATTAGCATTAGTTGATAAATAGCATCCAAATAGCAATTAGCATTAGTTGATAAATAACCATACCGGTAATAATTAAGATGATAAAATAAGCATCCTTATAATAAATTACCAAGTGATAAATAAATGCACACGCATGAAGTTTGTTCTGGTAGTAATACGTTGTTAAGTTTTCATTGTCCTCCTCAATGTCACTTATTAAGTTCCGTCGTAGACCGAAATTCAAATATGTCTCCTTTTCTTTAAAAAAAAAAAAACTAACTTATATATATATCAAATGTCCTACCATTCTTATATCTATTATCCTCATTAACCTCTAACCCTCTTCATCCGCCTACTGACTGCTTTTACCGCAATCAATTAACTTACCTGCTTTGGCTCCTGCTTATTTGATCCTTCCCCTAGATCCACACTAAAAGTTAACATGCTCTCATTGCCCACGATTAATCGCTTATAGTGCCAATAATATTCCCGCTTATGCTTTCATAATTTTGGATAATTTGTATGTTCTATATCTATCAAATAGTATCTTATTTCTAAAAAAAAAAAAATTAAAATTTTATTCTAAAATTTTTAATTTTTTTTAACCCAACTAAGGATGAACTGTAACACTTTGCAGTGTTAAAAGATTAAAGTTTTATATCTTTTTTTTTCTCACTATATGACCCAAGTTGAATAAATAAAATCTTTCATATTTGGAGTACCTATTTGGAAATTTGTATTTACAGGGAACTCCTAATGAAGTTTAGATGGTTAATTAGGCATTTCTTTCTGTTGTTTCAAACATAAGAGAGAAATAAGGAGAAATTACCTGAGCGTTTCCAAGTGGAAAATTCCTGCATTGTGTTATATGGTGTAGCCACCGTCATAAGTTGGTTATCCATTTCAACATTTCACCATTGTATTTTTGTTCGTTTTGAAACTATCCCTTTGGTTATCGAAGTCTAGATTTCCCTTTTAGGATATATAAATGATTGCGTTCTGGTTTGTTTACGCCGGAAAGATTAGATGTCATTGTTGACAAATGTCACAGGCTAAGTCACAGATAGGATATCTGCGCATATAAAGGTCGTCATAGACGTGCCGTACTGTTGCGGGCGATATATTATATTTTCTAATTTAGTATTTTACCTTTTAATGGTTTATGGTAATCCGAAAATTCGTTTTGGAATTAATTTTGAATATTTCATTTGTCTGGTAATTATGAATATACAAATCGTTCTAGAAAGATCGATTTTGTCTATGGTTCTTCCTCGCCGGATGGAACCTGGAAGAGCTTTGTCACTTCGTAAACCGCCTTCGAGATGTGATCTTGCGGTATTGGTTTTTTCGGAGTCCTCGTTTTGAAATGGTGAGAATTCATTTGTAACAAGGTGTTAAAAGGCCGTAGCATATATGGTTGCGGATCCGTGGTTAATATCTTTCGTGTATTTTTGTTGCAGCCGCGCCACAATGTAACCTAACTTAGCATCGTGTCAGCCGATCATGGCATAATTAGTTTTAATAAAGAAATGACCCATTAAGATTTGAAGTCAGTACCGTTCGGTAAGTTACAGTGTCTGTTTGCTGTGGAATAATGAATTAACCTTGTAGGTTATTTCCTGTTGGTTAACGTGTGTCTTTTTGTCTTATTTTAGCACCACTTTATCTGAGGACGTATTACCCTCACGGGAACCATTTTGTTAGCAAAGTACAATAGAAGCCCAGCTAATAAACTGGTAAGTGACTATTGATACGACTCCACGTCATAACGACTGGGTTGCGATTAAGAATAATTGGTAATTTGTCCAATTAGGATATTAACTGGACTCATTTTGTTCCAGGGTTTTTTTTGTTACTAGTTTTTTTTTACTACCTTCTATTTTTATCAAGAAGCTCGACGCTGGTGGTTTTTCATCTGCGTCTCCTACTGTATTTGTCGAGGACCTATATTTCCTGTACAACCGGTGCCAGCAGCCTGTGTTTCCTGACCGCATTACGGGCTTGTTTCGAACCAGCAGGAGACGAAGTTACACCACACACCTACACACAGCATACACTGGTGATATCCTTTCCTTATTTTTTTTAAATACGTACTCACTACCTAAAAGGGGCAAATAAGCCTATCTAATTTTATTTTATTAACGTGATACCAGGTTGAAAAGAAATATAAGGTGTGAAATCTCTTTACCCTCGACACCCAAGTGTTTAACAGAAATATTTAATTTTTAAGTTTACCTTTAAGGTTACAACAAGTTGTATGTTAATTCCGGATACCCGGGTTATAAATTTTGAAATTCCCAAGAGGGAGGGATTTGTATTTAAGTATAAAATAAACCTTTTATAAAAGTTGCTCAATTGTTTTGCTTGATTGATCTTGTCATATACAAGCAAGAGTTTCGCTGGAGAAGGCGTCCATTTTATTTTAAATATTTTCCAGCGAGGCTCAACCCTTGGACGGCCGACAATCCACACCCTGTTGTTAACTTCTTTTTAGTCTCATTGTTTTAACGGCCTGCTAGGTCCGTGTGACTTGACTTCCTATAACTGTGAACATCCCACAACTGAAGTAGGTTAAAATTGGGGATTCTGGATACTTTAAGTTTCCCAATTTATTTGACTTAAACCCACCGTGTCAAGTCTTTGTTTTTTTTTATAATATCCATATTGGAGATATTACAAGATGTCCCAAGATATTTATTTATTTATAACGACTGACGACAGGTCGCTCGTAATTTTATCGACATTGATAATTTTCGAAGTCCTGTCGGTGCCTATGCCTCGTTATATTGTCACAGTGAACTTCCATTTCAAAAAGCTATAAAATACCTACCTATGACCTATGTAAATCTGTAAGAAGGTACCTACATAACCTAATCTTTTGATCTTAATTTTATAAACTCCGTTCATACTGTATGGATCTCGTGATGTAAATGATTACATAAGGCAGATAATACGGCGAAAACGAAATAATCAATAAGCAAATACAAATAACATTTCGTCGGGTAATCGGCCGCGAAAGATGCGCGGACGCGGCTTGTCGACGCCTCGAGGCAGGAGCCAGATCTCGGCGAGTGACGTCATGGAACACATTAGTAGTGCGAAAGATATGTTTGAATGGGAAGACAGGGGAAATAACACTAGTCAATCCGTGAACAGCTCATACGTTTAATGTCAGTATTTTTTTAGGAGAACTATCTCTACACTCGCTTCGCTCTTTTCTTATAGTCACCAACACTCGTCGTGATAAAACCCTACTGTCCACACTTGTATCAGAAATAACTATAATAATATTATAGTTAGTATAGTTATTTATGATATGAATTAAATTACTAACTATACAGGGTGTTACAAAAATGGTGATACAAAATAATAAAACATGAATCTATGAATTATTTTGAGCAACTTTTACTATGGGACCAAATGTGAAAACTCAAGAAAAAAAATGACACTTCCATAGAAATGGGCTAAGATAGGTTGACCAAAATGTATGAGCGCGTCGATTTTTTTTTTTTGAGTTTTCATATTTGGTCCCATAGTAAAAGTTGTTCAAAATCATTAATAGATTCATGTTTTAATATCTTGTATCACCATTTTTGTAAAACCCTGTATTAGTGATAAAAGTTGATTGTCTGCTACCTCTCTCTCGTGAGCCGCCTCCAGCTTCTCGAAGGTGACGGCGCCCAGGATACAGTAGGCCACCACCAGGCTGATCATCACGAAGTGGGAGAACACCACGGAACACAGGCGCCAGGTGTAGTACAGCACCTGCGCCATTATTTCAATTGTACTGATTATTTCTCAAAAAGTTTGTACTTTTGGATCACGTCTTCAATAGGTACTGATAAAAGTTGGTAGGCTGGTAGCGATGCTGAGCAAGATACACCACATTTCCCAAAATGTTTGTATGGAACATTCCTTCTTTTTACCATAAAATTATATGAATCTGCTAATAAAAAAGGAAAATTCCACACTAACTTTCTGGGACATCTTGCTCAGCATTATTTACTTAACCAGCCTACCAATTTTAATCAATATCGAACATGTGTTGCAAATGTATAATAATGTTGAGAATTGCTCCATTATCTTTTGGTCGTTTCTGTAGCCGATAACTCAGAGCTTACTCTCTCGCGGTGGGACAAGTGCCTTGTGAATCTTATGATGACTCGGCTTTTGTCGTTTATCGTTACATGTCACTTTCACACAACTAGTCAGAACGATGACATGAGAGCCATGACGACAAACGATATAAAATAGGACAAACGGTGAACTTAACGCCGTAAGGCATTACCAGTCAACCATTGAGCTAAGAAAGCTTGAGAATTAGCGTTCCATTTTAATTTTTCAACCGACTTCAAAAAAAAGGAGGAGGTTCTCTAACGATGGGATCTTGGAGAAATCGGTTGTAGTCGGGTTTTTTAAATTGGTAATTATCATATATAAACTCTTATACAAACCTTAGCACATTTGCTAGGAGGCGGAGCAGGGAACACTGCCCGGTCAGCCCGCGGCACCACATCCCGGCGCGACATCGTCTCACCACCACACACTACCACCTTACACTTCCCACCATGGTATAACACATCACTTTAACACTTTAGGTACCTAATTTTAGAAACAATATTTTTATAAGATCCATATAAGATTTCATAACTTCATTAAATTAATATTAATCTACAAAAAGAGGGAGAGATTAGGGCTCAAAAGAGTCATTTACTGATTGCACTACGAAACTATAGAATTGGATTGAACCCTTTGGCATTAAAAGCTGTTGACTTCATACATTTCCTCTTTGATTAATAATTAAATGTTTTTTGTAAGGCTGGCTGGAATCATTACTAGATAGAAGATGAGAGATTAAGAATAATTATTGTGGAAAAACTGATTCAAAATTTATGAAATTTGTTCATTTTATTCAACGCGATTATTGGTAGAAGTTTAACTCGAATACATCGTTTTTAAACTTGGAGATAAAAAAAAGATCTAGTTAAATTGCTTTCTATACTCGTAAATAGTGGGATAAAATTGGTAGCTAGTTACACTTTAGATTTAACCGAAATCACATGTTTCTGGAGCGAACGCGCAGCGTCTTCAAATATCCGCGGCACACTGACAACTGAAATATCCGGGTTATTCCCACTTGTTACCACCAACTTGACACCAGTGGTAACAACTGGGAATTTTTTTCCCACCTGTTACCACTGGGAACAACTGGGAATTAAAATTCCCAACTGTTACCACTAAACTAATTGGTGGTAACTACTGGGAATTATTTTTCCCAGTAGTTACCACTAAGTTAATATTTAGTAGTCCTATTGTAATAGGATACCTAGTAGCCATAAATTTTGTTATACAATGGTAACAATTTCCAGAGACTATAATTATTATAAAATGTTATACTACAAATAAAGACGAATTACACTGATTTTTTATTCAAAACAAGAATATTTCAATATTTAATCTTTCTTGTAAGTACCTAAAACCTTGTAGTAGTTATAATAATCTTAAAAAAGGATTGAGATTCGTAATCAGTTACAACAACACGACGAAAAATTAAAGTTATCCCTTCTACGAGCCGGTCACCCGTCATCCCTTTTTACCTGCCCCTGTGATAATCAAGTGAGTAGTTCTTAATATTTTTGGTTCCGATTCAGAGTAGGTAATACTGACAACATATTTAAAAAAAAAGTTTAAAAAATATTTTCAAAATGTAATAATTTTTAGTGAAATTCAATGGTTAATAATATATTTTATAAATAAAGTAATATTCATAAAATTAGCTCCTTATTAATAACTGGCAAAGTATTTTGTGTATATTCTATTAAAAACAAGCACATTACTAGTAAAGTACTTGGTGGTAACAACTGGGATTTATTTTTCCCAGTAGTTACCACTAAAGTGATTGGTGGTAACTACTGGGAATTCTTTTTCCCAGTAGTTACCACCAAGTACTCTGGTGGTAACAGGTGGGAAAAAAATTCCCAGTTGTTACCACTAGTGTCAAGTTGGTGGTAACAGGTGGGAATAACCCAAATATCCCTACAAACCCCACCGATCTTATCTCGACGTAGTAACATCTATTTTCGCCTAGCACAAAAGTTTAGCAATAATCCTAATAAAACACGATCTATTATATTTCTTTCAAATCCAAATAGACATGTTATGATATGTTTGGCACAAATATTTACTTTGCTGAATTATTATCGGCGCGAATCGGCATAGAGCTGCAGTTACGGTCAAAGTAAAGTCAAAAGAGCCTATGTGGCGAGTTTTTTAAGTAAACTTGTGTCTTTTTGAAGGAGGGATGTGTATTTGGGTCGTTGGTATCGGGGCATGGCAGTTATCGTGCCTGGAAATAGTTCTGCGGCGTTTTGACGCCTGATTGTAAACAGCGGCTATGATGCGTTTATGTCGTTTACGGCTATGGTCTAAAAATATGTATAGGTAGGTATGTATGTATTAGAACGTATGCCCATGAGACAAGCATCAAAATCGTTAAATATATTTTAAGGGCCGGCCATACCAAATTTCAGCTTTTCATATTTCGACTAGCTCTACTCGATAGCTCTCCGAATCGCTAAACTGAAGTGGCAGTGAGTGAGGCACATTGCACGTAGAACCAACCTTTGGGGCAGGCCTATGGTCTGTAGTGGACGTCTTTCGGCTGATATGATGAAGATTGACATTCCGACTAATAATTTATCGACAATTAATGTTGAATGCGTCGGCAGTTATTGATGTTTTTAATTCCACTTTCATCTCATTTATATAGATATTTATACTCTACTAAAGACAATTTCATGATTTATTACCGTGTCTAATTTTAGTGGCCTTTGATGATCGCAATCAGCTCTACCATCTGTAAGCTTAGATAAATGGGTGTTCTAATAATATGAGTGAAAAGTGACATTTCATAACGTAATAAATATACCTAAGGGCCTCGGCAAAGAGTACGATTTTGTACCGTGGCGTAGAAACTTTAGGCACACGCAAATTGTTTGCTGAAATCGCGAAACGTCTGGTTGACGTAACTAAAGACCGGAGGTATAGGCACAGTATAAAGACATACTGTGGTATAGGTTAGGTTAAGTAGATTAGTTAGATTTAGTACTGATTTTTCAATCCCCAGTTAACAGTAACTGTCAAATAAATGTTAGCTCTATCCTTTTTTGACTGATGACCAGCGATAAGGATGGCAATACTTTTAACCGACGGATACTTTTAACTGAGGATTGAAAAATCAGTCCTTAATCTACGTACATAAATTTTAGTTGTGAAAAAGTGACGCATCTAATAAGCATGATACATTCGCAATCATCGAAACTGAAAACTGGAAACCTTCAACTGAAACTTGTAAAAATGTTTATAAATGAGAAATGAGTGCATGTTTTGACAGTTGCGGCTAAAGCCAGCATTAGTCGGCCACGACCGCGTCTCGTTTCATACAATTAATGACATGTTTCCGCCAAAACAGAATAAAACAAAGAAACCTGTAATTTCATCAGTTCATTCATTATTAAACAAAGTTCTTATTTCCTTGACATAAAGTTCATTATCGATTGTTTAAAAAGGTGCAGAAGAAATGTTGAAATAAAAAATAAAGCTTGTAAAATAAATTGTATTTACACAGCAGTTATATCAACTTTTGTCTTAAATTATTGTAAAACTAGCGGGTAACATAACTTTGTACGTATTTCATACTTATGATATGTATATAACATTATAACATTTTTATCTCATTCTTACAAGAAAATCGCAATACAGTCCTCACAAAACATAATATAAATTAAGGTACTGGAATGTTTAATAAATACTTACAACAGAGATATAATAATTATTTGTATATCACACTTATAATTAAGTAAATTCCTATACATAAAACTAAATAGGCACATATCCAGAATATACCTATGGTTATACATAGATTCAGAAGTTTAAGTTAATTAGTTCATAAACATAAAAATTTAAAAAGTTTCGGTAGAGATAGAAGTTCTGCGAAAGTTAAATATAATATATTATACGAAAAGAAATGGTGATCGACTTCTTTAAAACCTCAAAATATAAGCATTTTAATCTTAAAATTAATGAATCAACTTGAAATAATCCAAGTAAAGTCTCAAAGATTTTCGCAACATATTGATTTAAACTTTCACGATTGTCATTATCACTCATATTTTGACGACAAAAAGGGACTTAAGAGCGTAAACTTACGTTTTACATTATCTTGACGTTTCAGGCGTGACGTTACACCCGTAGTCGCAGGCAAACTGAATTGAAAGTCGAGTTTTGAGTTATTCTCAAAACAAAATTAAATACCTACGTTTATTTATACAAATCCTGTGATACACGGCGAATAAATAATTGTATGCGAGTAGATAATATATTGCTCCATATATAAATAAATTATTAACCAATACATACTAGGTCTAAAACAGAAACAACAGTAACATTTACAAGTAAAATTGATACACCATTACACACGTAGGTACAGTCGACGTCAAAGATATGATTACGGTTTAGGTGCCAAAAATATATTTACATGACCTTAATATCAAGGCAATAGAGTCGTGTAAAGATATTTTTGGCACTTAAACTGTAATTGTATCTTTGACGTCGACTGTACAATAACTACAATACGTATAGTCAACCAATTCGAACCCTAGAACCATATCAAAGTAAAGTCATGCATAAGACTGTAAGACATCTCCCACTACTTGTCATTTACACATGGTTCTATAGTAGCATAGAATTTCAATTGGTTGAGTGTACTTTACATCCATTGTGATAAACATTTTTTGTCATGTATTAAAGTGTATAGCCGTGTGGCGACGGCAGCAAGAATACATTTGTCACCACCCCAACTCTTCCCGCGGGTGTCGTAAGGGATTAAAGTGTCACTGACCATTCTTTGATTTGATTTATGATGGGCAGCAGCGTCATCATGGTGGGCACAGGGCTGCGATCGCCAATCCGCTTGCCCAACTTGGCGATTGTGGGCATTTGCCGTCTAACGCGTCTATACGCCTAGTTAATGGGAGAGGCCTGCGTCCAGCAGTGGACTGAAATAGGCTGATGATGATGACTAAAGTGTGTTCCCACCAGAGCTATGCTATGTTGATGAGTTTGATATTGACCAATCACATTTTTAACGCATGTTCTATGATGCATTGCTGTGATTGGTTGATTTCAAACGCATACATAGCATAGCTAGGTAAGTCGCTAAGATCAGGGTGCTTAGACAAGTTGCCAATCGCTAACGCTTAATTGTCAATCGTAAACGAAAGGCAGCTAACCGTCTTTGTGGCACTAATAAAGAAAGAGAAGGAAAGAGCGACAGAGAGGGAAAACTACGATACGCTACTAAGCGTTAGCGATTCGCAACTTGGCTAAGCGTGCAGGACAGGATCACTGAACTTGTTGCATCCATTGAAGCTGCTAGGGCAGGGCTTCATCTCCAATTTCCCTGGCCTGTGCTGATAGGCTAACTCCTCCAAGCGATCTAAAGTCACCATCAGATATACCGGAATGGTCACATTGGTCACGATGGTAAAAAATATCAGAATATGCACTCTAACGCCTTGACAATAGGGACCGGTTCAGGTATTCAATACCTTGGCCGCACCAAAATATCTGGCCTACTACCGTGCAGTCAAAATTTGTTAATTTCGAGGATTGGTCTTCGTCACTCTAACGAAGCCGTCATTAGGGCAACAGAGACAAATCCTCGAGATTTACGGATTTTGAAGCTCGCAGTAGTGCCGCTGATGGCGACTCTAGATCGCCTGAAAACGATATTATGGTTAGCCTTGCTGATATTTAAAGTTCCACAATTTTGGCTGCTAGCAGGCTTTCATCTCAAGTTCTCTGGCTTGTGCTGATTGGCCAACTTCTCCAGGCAATCTGCAGTCACCACAATATGCACTCTAACGACATGTTAATAGAGGCCTGCTCAGATATTTCTTAGGTCCCTGGTTGCATCCGATATAGGTCTTCGCACACTATAACTACTCCACGCCAACGCGGCAGCAACTCTACTCACACTCACGATGAGTAGTCAACTAGTTGATCCACCCCATGGTCACTAGTGGACAATGCGGTGTCAACGAGTGGGCAATGAAAATGGATGCTCGATATACGTCAGTCGCAAACGCATAGTCGTTGCGTGGACAACGTGTAGTCGTTGCGTGGCAAACGAGTCGGGGTTGACCTTTAGTGTACGATGCGTAGGCTACTCGTCGTACACTACTTTATTATCATTTTTTGAAATTAAGCCTTGAACATATGACACAGGGCTTAAATTTCAATGATTATACTGGAGTCGAGTGGGTGTGGAGTTGATATAGTGTGCGAAGACCTTATATCTTCTGATGATTGGTGACTGTAGAACGCCTGGAAAGGATTTTACTAGCAGGCCTTCATCTCCAAGTTTTCTGGCTTGTGCTGGTCGGCCAACTCCTCAGCTTCGCGAATGGTGTCCGGCAGCCGCGTGTTGAGGGTCTCAGGAGTGGTCAGCATCAGAGCGCCGGCCACCAGAGCCGTGCTACCGAAGAGTACTGATGGCAGCCATTCTACGTAGATCGCCTGGAAAGGATTTTATCGACGTTAGCGTTGGTAACCTTTAAAGGTAGGTGCGTAGCCAAGTTGCCAATTGCTGATGCTCAGTAGCGTAAAGCAGTTTTCTCTCTATGTCATTATTTCTTGTTAGTGCGACAAAGACTTTCGTTTACGTTTCTCGATTGAACGCTATTGACATCTTAGTTACACACCCTAACCTGCGAAGGATGGCTCTTCGACAATAAGAATAGATGTTATGTAGTTTAGAAAAACATCAAAGTTATCGGACTCCAAAGTGGGAATTAACCAACTTTTAGTTTTCACGGCTTTTGCTCTTACCATTAAGCTACCGGACCACAAGGTAATCGCATTTTGTTCAAGTACTTGAGACTATGCAAAATACACCTACCAATAAGGGCATCTGTGGAGCCACGATGGAACCCAGCCTGCCGACCATGGAGCAGAAGCCGAGGAGACTGTGTCTTGCGTGGGTGGGGAACAACTCGGAGGTGTACATGTAAACTCCGCTGAAGGCTTGAGTGATGGCGATCTTTCCCACCAGGTAGAGGAGTGTTGCGAGCCAGGCCATTGCTGGAAAGTAAAACAATATATTGGGTTAGAGAACAGATTTATTCAGAAGAATGTTCAGTATTATAATATTCTACAGTCCGATAGATTTAGGGTATGCCACTGAGGTAGGATATGAAAAATCGTGAAATAATCAGTAAAAAAGTGTTCTACAAATAATATTAAGGCTCGTGTCTTGGAACGTTGTAAACCATGATCTTGGATTTTTATACGATTCCTGAATCTTAAGTGGTATTTTTATAGCTTCTTCTTATTTTACAAAACTTAAAATCACCCGAATTAAATTAAAGATCGGTTTCACAGTTTCCGTCCGATAATTTTTATATTTTTCTCTTCTCTTATATGCCTAAAGAAAAGAGAACCGATAATTTGATGTGACGGATATATTAGAAGTCAGTCGGAGATTGTGAAACAGGTTGTTAATGAGTAAACTTACCGGGAGGCACAAAAGCGATGGCCACGCAAGAAATCCCGCAAACAACGTACGCGATGAGCAACGTGCGCTTGCGGCCGATGCGGTCCAGTACCAGCGCGTTGGTCACCACCGCGATCACCTCCACCGACACCACCAGCATGTAGTTGGTGTACTTGTCTCCCGCCAGCGACACCGAGTTGATGGCCAGCCCGTAAAACACGAAGGTACAGGTGATCCACCACCACGAACAAATCGCAAGACGACGCATGATGATAGGCGATCTGAAGACTTGCATCCACAGCCCTGATTCTTCTTTCTTCTCCTCTATAGGTGCTTTGGCTTCTTGAAGCTGTTTAACCATGTCTTCTGATAGCGTCACATTATTCATTTTCGCTGCTTTTGTTATGATTTCCAAAGCGTCTTCTTTTCTTCCTTTAGAGAGTAGCCATCTGATGCTTTCTGGCAGGAAGTATATGTAAAGAAGGAAGAGTAGCGAGGGAGGGTAGACGACGAGGATGAAGGTACGCCAGTACTGGAAAGTCTTGGCTAGGAGCGCGAAGCTCAGGCCACCGATCACCAGCATGATGCCGAGGAAGGCCGTCGTCAGGACTCGCTTCTCTTGCCCGAGCAGTTCAATGGCTGAAATTAAAGTACAGAATATTATTTAATGTATCATCATGACTCATGAGACACTTGTTTCCTCTTTTCTTCTCTCTTATTTAGATTGTGTGACCTTTGACTTCATTATCTTAACTACATATATTTAGCTAGGGTGCTGATGACTCCAAAGATCACTCTTAACATCGTTTTATCAGTTCTGTCACACAACAGGAGTAAGAAATTTGATAAAACGTACCCGTATCATTAATCACTACTAGATTTTATATAATTACAGTTTTACAATTAGTTAGCTTGATTATACATAATTAAATTACATACAAAACATACACCACATAGACATACAAAATTTACATCTCACAATAATGGCTGGATCTGAATTAAAAGTGTCACTAGCAACTTTACGTAAGTCATAACCAAATTTCAGCTAGGAAGGCGACAGCCATCTACCCTAATCTAAATATATATAGAGATACCCTAATATAAATATATACCTATATATCGCCACCTCTATATATATAGAGGTGGCGATCCCCGTTCCGGCTCCTACCTTGTCCAACGAATATCGTTGGCCATCCAGCACGGGAATGCTGCTAGCATTCTCGGCACGTTTGGGCCGGGTGGTAGCCGGAACGAGGTTTAGGTCTCTGCAGTTAGTTTGTATTTTAGATTTAGTTTCATTTATCTAATATATAATATAAGTATATTATCTAAATATTATGAAGTCTTATTAGCGTAAAAGTAGGTGAACAACTCACTCATAATAAAAGCAGCAGGGAAGGCGCTAGCTCCAGCCACCGTTTCCAGGAACTCCACCACGACGTACATCTCGTAGGACACCGAGAACGCCTTCAGCGAGCCGATGGCGCCCACCAGCACGCACGACAAGATCAGCGCCGTCTTGCGGCCCCAACTGGAATTAATTATATAGTACATTACGACACAAGTGCGAAAACCATGAAATTCGAAACGAGTGGCGATGTTTTAAAACACGACCGATAGGGAGTGTTTTAAATCGACACGCGTTAGAATTTCGTTTTTGCACGTGTCTCGTACGACGTTTTTTTAGTACAGATGGCCCTCCGAAGTTTTGAACCTGTAAAATGACACACTTCTCGCACTAGAACCTAAAAAACACATCATCTGTACTAAAAACAGTGTTTTATTACTAAGCCAAACTATGGACCTTCCTTTACAACTTTACTTCAAGGGTGTGAAATATATTTATTTATTCAATCTTTATCCTCCTACGGCCCAAATTTTTGGAGGGTACATCCGAGGAATACCCACTGTCCTAATATTAGAACTAATTAATAAAGTCCTGAACGCCCAGACCAAACTTTGTTCATATCTGGTAAACCCTAACGAATACAAGTCTTATATTTTAAGGGTGTTATATTATTGATTTAGGCTTGCCAGGAAATTAAAAAAAACACCATAATCTTTTGTTCTATAGTTAGAACATTGGGCTTTTACTTATAATACAAACCACATAAATAACTCTGAAAACCTTATAAAAAATAAGAGTTTTAACAACTTAATCATCATTTTCATCATCCCAGATAAAATAAAATTGCATGCTTTACAGCAGAAACTTAAATTTTCAAAAAAAAAAATTTTTAGTCATTTAAAAAAAATTTCCGATTTGAAATATTTTTTGATAACCTAATGAAAGCCTTTTTTTTTCAAAAAAGTACAGAAAAAGGAACAGTCTCTATAAAAAAGGTATAAAATACAAAATTTCATCATCTTCGTCTTCAAAATCGGACTGCTGGAGTAATTCCAACACTTGACCATCTTTTCGAGTTGAAAAATAGTAGATTGTACAACAAGTGCATAAAGTGACCCATTGTTAACCGAGGCAATTTTTTGGTCTGAGCGAAGCGAAGACCAAAATAGTAGACGAGGATAAAAATGGACATTTATGCCCGTGTTGTACACTCTACTTTTCACTTCGTTTGCGAGGAAAGTACAATAGTAAAATACATTTTTCACTGCAATTTACACAACTAAGTTGTCGTAAAGCAAAACATTCGAGAGAAGAAAAAATATACAACCAATACCCGCCAACTCAATTTTTAATTTTTTTTTAAATTTTCAACCTGTGATCAGGCTTCATATGCTCGGTTTTCTGCCAAGTCAAACATTTCGGAGCATTTTTGAACGATAATCGATATCTATTTTATGTGATTTACTAAATTTAATGACAGAAAATACAGAATTTTAATATTAAATAAAAAAATATAACAAATTTTTTCAGCTATACTATTTTATTGCTTAATAAATTTGTGCAATATGTTTTAACTGTTTGGCTGTTGGGACCGATTACCTTAGCCCATCTTCGCCTTAGAAAACAATTTTACTTTTATGCTCTAGAACATGAAATGCGATTTTATGTCGTCTACGTACGACATAAAGGTGCACTTTTTGAGCATGAGAAGTGAAAAAAACCTTTTAAGCCCGACGGTCTAGTACTAGGACAAAATAAAACCAATTTCTAGATAAATATCTATTATTTTCTTTATCACACGGATACGTAAATACATTAGAGTAAAGAGGATAGTAAATAAACATGAAAAACAATTTATGGTATGACCGCCCAGTGTACTAGTCCTAGTACGAATATATTTTCATACAAAAAACAAGTTAAAATTACTGCTTATACGAATAATTTATTTCTTTATCTCGAAAATGAAACCAATATTAGCAAGTAAAATGTAAAGATTACAACGATAATAATAAGTTAAACTAACCTCTTCTCGTTGCATGTGTCATTGGTTCGACGTCGTGTGACAGAAAACCGAAAATATCACCCCCCGCTCAGTTTAATCAATGCTGCCACAATGCCAAATATATATACAGACTAACCAGTAACATCAAAATGACATAGCGGGTAATTCCAATCCACCTGGAGGGTGTAAATATTTTGTCCTAGTACTATCACGCTGGGTGTTGGCGTCAAGTATCTATTTTGATACCTGGGCTTTAAACCGATTTTGTCCTAGTATTAGTACTTCTGACCCCAGGAGGTTATTGCACAAAAATAAAAATACAATTGTACAAAAGGCGAACTTAATGCTACAAGGCATTCTCTACCAGTCAACCTTCGGGCAAAGCAGAAAATATGTAGGCGGTGCGATAAATGCAGAGTTACAGTTACAAAAAAAAAAAAATATATTGTATATTATATTGTGCAATAAGAACAGACGCGCCGTTTGCGCATATTTAATGGACAAAAATATTTTAATCACCTTTAAAAAATTATGAAAATTGTGCTTATGATAAGAAATAAGGGTAATAATAGACGACCGACAACGGGAGGAAAGCATTTGAAAGATAGTCCTTTTGCTTCGATTCTGGCGATAAATTTTGATCGACATACAATGACCATCACAATTTTATCATACTATTTTCAGTACAATTAAGTTTTTCACCTTACACTTTTGTATGAGTAAGTTTTAGGCAAATTGGCTGGCCTTACATAATACGAAGTTACCTACTACTTTACTTGATAACGTCATCCTATCCCTCATCAGGGAGGCTCTATGAAGTTTCCATTTGGCTCGATCTTTCGCAGCGTCTTCGCTACTACTACTACGGTGTGGTGCCGATCCAGCTTCCTTTTCCGCTACGCAGCGTCGACCTTGCTTGGATAGGATTCGCTGGTTTTCGTAAAATATAACTTACTCTTTTACTTATTTCTTCCATTTCTAGCGTAATATAATAGAGGTGGTCGTGTGATGACCGCAGTAAGAATACATTTGTCACCACCACAACTCCTGCGGGAGTCGTAAGGGATTGAAGTGTCACTGACCATTCTTTGATAAAAGATTGATGTTGGGCAGCAGCGTCATCATATTGGACACATTACTGCGATCACCAATCCGCTTGCTCGGCGTGGCGATTATGGGTATTTATCTCCTAATGCGTCTGTACGCATAGTTCATAAGAGAGGCCTACGTCTAGCAGTGGACTAGCATAGGCTTGTGATAATAGAGGTAGTATAAAATGAAAGAGCTCACCGATCAGAGACGTAGCCAAGGATGGGCAGCGACACCAGCATGCCAATGTTGTGGATGGTGCCCACCAGCGTTCGCTTCCACTCCTGGCAGGCCAGGTTGAACTGCAATAAACACACTGCTGGTAAACTCGAGTTCATTTTAGGATTTTTACGACTGAACCCACAGGACTGTAACAACAGTTAGGTACCAATTCTTTTGGGTGTTCTTGAAGTCATGATGCTCTAGAAGTCACAAAAGATCAGAAGGCCTGGAAAACAACGATAAAAAACCATGTGATCCACGGAGGAGGTCACGACCCTCAGCACTGAGGAAAGCGAAGCAAGAAGATATGAATTGTTACGTAGATTTAAGTGTTCACATATCTGCCTATAGAGCTAGGCCAGATAATTATACCGAGACTTAACTTTGATAAATTAATGTAAAAACACACAAAAATTGGTAATTGTTGTTACAGTCTTGTGAATATCCCCATTTTATATTTTCAAGTCGGGAGACTTATTCGGCGAGTTATTTTTATATTTCTAAAGAGCCCTTTAATGGCTTATTATTTAAATCCTGCATTTAAAATGCAAATCCTAACATGAAGACAATGATAGGTACGATACGTTGTCATATATGAAAAAAAAATTAAGGATCAGAATACTTAGGCATAGTATTATCGCCACTGTCAGAGGACTCCGAGGTGTGACTTTGTCGTGAAATTCGACCAAACTTTTTATTAAGTACAGGGTATAATTTTACACACGGCGTATATACGGGCGAATCACCTGTTGTGGGTTAGCATATAATTTCAATCGGTCCGCAATGTAATATTTTTACAACGATTTAATTAAGCGCTCATTGACTGGTAATTTAAAAAGCGGAGTTCGATCGCTTGAGGTGTCATCATTAAGTGTAAAACAACCTCTTGACTACAGAAATGAATATTGATTTTAATTTTATTTACTTATTAAATTTACAAACTGCATGTGACATCAATTTAAAATTAAAAGCAATGATATCATCAAGCTCCCAAAAAACAAGTGAAAAAAGATCGTGATTCCGTAAGTACCTACATCGATTTAGTTTTTGTCGAACCATTGTCACGAAGCATTGTCATCAGATCACGCTTCACTGACAATATCGGGTGGATGCGTTTGGAGGTGAAGGTCGAACCAATGACCGAATCACGAATTCATAGCTCCTTATGATAACGACAAAAAGTTCATAATCACTTGGCAAGTTTTGTGATTTTTATGAGGTTTTAATGCGTGGATTGCAGGGTCATGCGCATAATCCGATTTGTACTTTTACAGAACACATGGATATTTTATTTCTTGTGTGTAACCAATTATAGAGACATTACTCGTGCGGCAAGGAAAATTCGATAATAAACTTAAGGATGCATTCATCTTGCGAACAGTTAAAAGTCACATGAGATTGCGTAAGTACTGCACTGCGCCCACTTTTTCAAAGCATCTAGGTATTGTGTCCAGCTTATGTGCAAAGGCTTTAACTGTTCTTCGCCTCTTCTTGTCACGGCGTAGTTGCTACGAAATATGTTCAGGTCGGCTCGTCTTCTCTTTTCCGATCTGCCAGTGCCTTGGCTACCCAGTTTAGTTAGGCCCATCTTTCCGAATGCATTCAGCAGATGTGTTCGATGCATGGCTGCCCTTCACTAGGTCATCAGTCCACCTTGTGGGGGGCCTACCCACGCTGCGCCTTCCGGTACGTGGCCACCAGTTGAGACCCTTTTCACCTCAACGGCCATCGGTTCTACGCACAATGTGCCCCATTCACTGCCACTTCAGTTTAGCTAATCGGAGAGCTATATCGGTTACTTTGGTTCTGCTGTGGATGGCCTCATTTCTAATACTAGAACTCTCCATCAGGGATCGGATACCGGTTTTTTCTCCATACAAAAGAACTGTCCTAATTTCGTTCTTCGATATATAAATTTTAAGTTAATGGAATAATTACTCAAAAATAGGATGTTGTTAATTACATCATATTTTGAGCACTACGTAAAGAGTATATATAAAACATTTCAAAATATTTGGCTATTTCGAGGTTTTTCAATAAAATGCGTGAAATGAACGAAAAAAGAAACGTTCTTTTGCATGGAGAAAATAACGGTTCCGTTCCCTGCTCCTTGGCCCTTTAACCTCGGATCTACAGCAATAAATTCATGGAAAAGTCACCATTCTTTCACTCTGAATACGGGTAATTTTCCCAACAAATCAGTGTTGCAGTTACAAGTTTGAGTAAGTAGGTATAGCGATGGTATGTTACTCGCTCCCCCCGCGCAGAGGCCCTACCGCGAACCACGAACGAAGTGTTGCCTCTCAGTCATGCTTACGTACGAATTCACAAGATCGAGAGAACCACGAACGAAGTGTTAAGTCTGGCGCACCCGTGCGTAACCTGCGCGTGCGATCTCCAAGATGATATCGCGTGTGAGAAACACCCACATCTTACTCATCCTGTTTAAGGCAGTGTCACGGTCGGTCTTGCAATAATGTCTGTCTGTTTCTTACAGTGTACAAATAAGATATTTTAAAGTTTACAGTCTAAGTCAATAAGATATTTGACTTTAGAGATTTTGAAACTTCTCGAGCTACGTAAAGTACCTAAACTAAAATGAATAAATATTTGTACCTATGTGTTGTCTGATTTTTGTTATTTTTCGGGTTCCGTACTTCAAAAGGTAAAAAACTGAACCCTTATACTCACACTCATACTCATACTCATGAGTTGAAATTTGGCACACATAGGTAACTTGGTGACCCAACCCTACGATGGACATGGAACGTAAATAAATGAATTTTAAATATGAGGATGAGGGCTACTTTTGGGGGCTAAATTGAAAAAGAAAAAAAGATTTTGCACACTGTATCATATGATACAAATATACAATATATCAAATGAACCCTTTCATTTAATTTAGTGTGAGAATTTAAAATATTTTTGTATGTTTCCAAAATAGAAGTTCAACATTTTATGACTTCGAAATTTACCTTCTAAAATTATTGGGTATAGTTCGGGAAATATTATTTGACCGACTGTTATCTTACTTACGACCTTTTGTTTTGCGTTAACACTTACTAGACAATCAGCAGTCTAGCGCTTTTCTATTGTCGTAATTTATCTATCGTCGTATTGGTCGTAAGTAAGATAAGAGTCGGGCAAATAATATTTCCCGAACTATACGTATTTTTATTACAACCAGTACATAACAGTACATACCTACCTAACGCACAATGCATGTAACGAAATGGGTTGAAGATTGCTATCTTGGAATGATAAATATGCTAATTGCCACGTACATATTATTACGGTAATTATTCATTAGGACAGTGTCAGGGCCGACCTGAGATTACAGATGTTGCTATCGTGGTCGCCATCATCAATCTTCTACACTCGCGCGAAAAAGTATCGAATTGAAAATTCAGTAACACTTCAATGCCTCAGTCGACTCTTACGACACCCGCGGGAAGATTTGGGGTGACAAATGTATTTGTCGCATATAGCTTATAATATGTAAATAAACATCTGTCTTATGTCATTTATAGCTCATACTATGTAAATAAATATCTGTCTTATGTAGCTCATAACATGTAAATAAATATCTGTCTTAGTATGTAATTCTTAAGCCTAAGACTTTAACTAGATATAAGATTGATTGTTCCCCAATTAAATTAATCCCATTCCTTTACTTTTTTGTACAATATTTGTCCATTGTGTATTTCGTGTAATTCATTTAAATAAATACTATCACACTATACGCTACCACATATAACACGCACGCGGCGTGAGATACCCGCGACTTTGGGCGCTCGCGGATTATCGCGGAGTGGGGATAGCTAATATATATATACGCTATCCGCGAGGGCTCAATTCATTCACGCTCGCTTCATCAAGCGCTAATCACGCGCTCACTAACCAACTAACACTCAACATACTGTAATGTTGTAATTGTAAACAAGTGTTTTTATTTAAACATTTCCCTAAATAAAGTCCCTGAGCCGAGGTAGCCGCAGTAGCTGAGTCATCGAGCATCACGACAGTCTTCGTCAAGAGAACGAGATACATCCACACCCCACAACTTGGTCCTTCAGAAGCCGGATAGCAGCGAAGACTGAAGGTGCAGAGCAAGCCCGGTTGTCAAAACAGAAAAAAGTACGCGCTGAGCTTGAAGGCAACTCGGCTCAGGGTAGGGACCTTACCAGCTTGCTGGTCGGACCGTACGTGTTGTAGGTTTCCTCCACGTACGTGTCCTGGCAACTTTAGTTGCATTACGTCACACGGTTGACGTCATCCTTACCAGCTTGCTGGTCGGACCGTACGTGTTGTAGGTCTCCTCCACGTACGTGTCCTGGCAACTTTAGTTGCATTGCGTCACATGGTTGACGTCATCACACTGCTTTCGGACGCTTAAGGCATTGCACTTAGCCTAAGCGCGAGATTCAGTGCATCGAGGGATCCACGCTTAGGGACGTCGGCGTTGCAATCGGTAGCGTCGTCGTATAGGTGTTAGGTAGGTAAAGTCATAATTACCCCCGCGTGCGTCAAAGTGAAGAAAGAAGATGTCCGAATCGGGAAGAACTCTGCGACCGCGGAAACAGGGGCAAGGCGTCCCCACTCCCACGACCACCGGGTCGAGGGACACCACGACCACGCCGCAAACGGGCGACACCACCACTGTCTCCTATGAAACTCATCAAAAGAGCGGAGGCACCAGTGGCAATCAGAACAATAGTCGGAAAAAAGTTCGGTCGGAAGATGAAGTGTCGAATCGCGATATCAACGAAACGGTAGTGGTTAGAAGTAGGTCGGGCACCGTAGTAGGCAACGACGACGATATAGTGCAAAATAACAAGCGCGCGCCGGTAAATAATAAACCCGCGAAAAGTGACCGCGATAATAAACTTGCTGTACTCTTAGCAGAACTCGAAGTTCATAAAGCCGCCCTCGCCGTTGCTCAAAAGCAGAGTGACACTGCCAAGTTAAGGCTCCAGATTGCCGAGGCCGAGGCCCGATCTGGGAGCGGCAGTGTCATATCCGACATTAGTAAAACCGAGCAACGAGTCAGAGGTTGGGTGGAACAACAAGTTCAGTTAAAACCAGCCGTCGCGAATATCAAATTCCCGTCGCCCCGCGAGGCCGCGCCGCCGGCACCCGTTGTCGAGAAATACCGCCAAACTCAACCACAAGCGATTAATGTGCCGTATACGCAATACACTCCCGTGATACATAAACCGCCCGAATTGCCCACGTTTGACGGCAACGTTACGGAATGGATCGCGTTTCGCGCCGAATTCGAAGACACCGCGCCCATGTTTAGCTCGGTGAATAACGTCAGTAGGATTAGGCGAGCCCTTAAAGGCGAAGCGCGAACGGCCGTCAAATCAATTATGTACACGGTGCAAGACCCGTACGAAATAATAGAAGCTTTAGAAAGACAGTTCGGAGATCCTGAGGAAATAATCCTCACCGAGCTGC
The DNA here is from genome assembly GCA_025490895.1 of Thaumatotibia leucotreta. Lineage (NCBI taxonomy): Eukaryota > Metazoa > Arthropoda > Insecta > Lepidoptera > Tortricidae > Thaumatotibia > Thaumatotibia leucotreta. The sequence continues at coordinate 22,366 of JALPQI010003525.1, read as the reverse complement.
ATAATGTCAAGCGTATGCCCCGCCTGGCAGAAGATAATAGTAATATAACGACATTCGCCGCGCACGTGGCCAACGCCGTGGCCACGATAAAATCATTAAGACAAGAAAAATACTTGTGCGCGCCGGAACTTGTAAATAAAATAGTTAATAAACTAAATTTAATTGTGCGCTACGAATGGGCAAAGTATAAACAAGCAAATAGCGAAACACCGGATTTAGTCGCGATCTCCGAGTTTTTGAACGATATAAGCAAAGCCGCGAAACGCGTAAGTCATGGTAAACAAAGTAGGTCGCGAAATCACGTGAATACGGTAGCTTTCGAACAGAGCTCAAAACGAGAATCTAGACAAAATTACGCGCCACCGTCTTATCGCGATAATAGTAGCGACTCTGAATCGGAAGTACATAACGCGACACCGCGCAAAGACTCGAGGTATCCCACGGTAGCCCAAGTGAAACCGCGGGAAATAAAAAAGAAACCCGAGTATACAAGCGGGGCTAGACCGAAACAAAGCTCGCCCAGCGTCAGCGTACCGCGCGATTCGTGTCCTATATGCAAGAATGCCAACAACCATTACGTCAGCGCATGCGCGAAGTTTATAACCGCGTCGGTCGCCGACAGATGGGAGTTCGTAAAAAATGCACGGCTATGCGTTAGGTGTCTAGGGTTCGCGCATCGTAGACCGTACAAATGTAAATACGTAGCTTGTGGAGTAAACCAGTGCGAGGCTGGCCACCACAAATTATTGCACGGTTTAAGTTTAACCACGGCTAGCGCTCAAAGTAACAAGGCCTCACCGGGAGGCGTAAATACGATACGACTAGCACAGGCGTATCTTAAAATTATTCCGGTAGAAGTCTCAGGTCCGTCAGGCGTGGCGCATACGCATGCGCTATTAGACGAAGGTGCAGCGATGTCACTGATCCTGCACGAAACGGCCGTCAAGATAGCCCCCCAACAGAGGGGGGAAACGCTCGATATTCAAGGCATAGGCGGTACCGTTAGCAACACAGATTCGTATACAATTCGTTTCGGAATCAGAGGTCACTGCAGTCGTCATTTAGAAACGATAGAAGCACTGACTATTAGAAGAATAGGTGTAGGATCGCAAGAGGTGTCCAGAAAATTAGTCGAACAATGCGAACATCTAACAAATGTCATTGACGAACTATGCTACGACACCGCGGTTCCAACCATACTAATAGGACAGGATAATTGGCATCTAATCGTAACACGGCAAATTCTAAGCGGTAAACCTCACCTACCCGTCGCGAGTCTGACGAAGTTAGGATGGGTACTCCATGGGCCACATCGTAAAGGCGATGCGGCAATAAATTTCATAGGCCACGCACGGCCTAAGACCGCGGACGATCTCGCCGTCGAGCTTATGAAAAAGCATTTCGACATAGAGGCACTAGGCATAGAAAAAAAACTACCGCGTACCGATCCCGACCAGCGCGCGTTAGATTTATTAAAATCAACATGTCGAAAAATACCGGGTGAAAATAGATATAGGGCGGGACTATTATGGCGTACCGATGATGAAACTCTCCCGGATAACAGAGCTCACGCGTTACGACGACTTTACAGTCTAGAAAGAAAACTCGATCGCGATACGGCTCTGAAAACCGAGTATACGAAGCACATGAATAATCTGCTCGAGAAAGGTTACGCGGAGAAAATGGACTCGCCACCCCCACCCGAAGGAACCCGAACATGGTACTTAGCGCATTTTCCGACGTTTCATCCGCAGCGAGGAAAAATGAGGCTAGTATGGGACGCGGCGGCTACGGCATACGGGCGATCATTAAATAGCGCGCTGGTGGCCGGGCCCGATCTACTAGAATCACTCTTTGGCGTTATGGTGCGCTTCCGAGAAGGCAAAACCGCGGTCATAGCCGACGTAAAAGAAATGTTCTTGCAAATCGAAATAATGGAACAGGATCGGGATGCGTTACGTTTCGTTTGGAGGGGGGAGGACCGTTCAGCCTCACCTCAAGAATATAGAATGAAACGATTAATATTCGGTTCAGCTGCGTCACCTACAACGGCGCTATACGTCAAAAACGAAAACGCAAACGCACACAAAGACAAGTACCCGATAGCCGCGGAAAAAACCATAAAAAACACATACATGGACGACATGTTAGTAGCATTCGACATGGACGACCACGAAGTTAGGCGCGTTATAAACGAAATATACGAGTTAAACATGCTTGCGTCGTTCGAACTTCGCGGGTTCGCGTCAAACAATCCCGCAGTAATTTCTGACGTAGTAAGCTCCAAGGAAGAAACGTCAATTATCGGGGGGAGCGAAAGCGAAAGAACGTTAGGCTTAAAATGGAACCATAAACGAGATACGCTCGGATTCCACGTCAACTTTCGCAATACGCCCGAAGACGTCCTAAAGGGAGAAAAGTTACCTACAAAACGTCAAGTTACTAGCAGTGCAATGTCCATATTCGATCCGATAGGCTACGTAAGCCCAATTTCAGTGCTAGGTAAAGCACTCATGCAAGAGGTGTGGAGAACCGGTATAGATTGGGATACGACTATTCCTATCTCACTCGCACCCGCATGGCGGTCATTCGTCGATAACGTACAGCAACTAAAATATTTAGAAATACCGCGTCACGTACAGGCGTTCAATAGAGAAGCCGATATACATGTTTTTTGCGACGCGAGCGAAAAAATATACGCGGCAGCTATATATATAGTAAGTACCAGTCCAGAGGGACTACGTACTTCAGCGCTCGTAGCAGCGAAAGCACGAGTCGCACCGCTGAAAGTAATTAGCGTGCCACGAATGGAACTACAGAGCTGCGTACTCGCGACCAGGTTAGCCGAAACAATAGTCAAGGAATCGGATTACGTTATAAAGAATAGGTATTTTTGGGCCGATTCAAAAACCGCGTTAACATGGATCAGGTCAGACCCGCGTAGGTATAAAACGTTCGTAGCCCATAGAATAGCGGAAATTGAAAGCACAACCACTCCCGCCGACTGGCGATGGGTACCGAGTGCGTTAAACGTAGCCGACGACGCGACCCGAGGCGTTCCCGCGCAATTCGGAACGAATCACCGATGGTTCATCGGGCCCGAGTTTATACGTCAAGAATCAGCTAAGTGGCCGGTCGAAAAAACACTCGCCGGTACGGACGTTACCGGAGAGGAACGCGCGTTTAAAACTATATGTACGGGCGTCGCGAGTAAAAAAGATAAGTTCGATTATTTACCAGTCGTAAATAGGTTCTCTAAATTTTCAAAGTTAGTCCGAGCGACGGCTAGAGTTCTGATTGCCGCCGAGGCTTTTAAGGCCAAACCGCTATACAAGAAAATAGAAACAGAAATGAACAAGGGGCATTTGAACTTGGCCGAAATCTTGTTAATACGACGAAGTCAACAAGAATCCTACGCTGAGGAAATCAAGTTGCTGGAGGCTGGGCGCGCACTACCAAGAAGGTCTGCATTACACAAAATTGCAGTTAAACTGGACAAGAATGGAGTTCTTATACTCGATGCTAGAATTGACAAGCAAGTCCACGTACCCGTCTTGCACGCCAAAGAAGGCTTCACGAAGCTCCTGATTCATCATTATCACGTTCTGTACAATCACGGCAACCACGCGACTGTGATCAACGAATTAAAGCAGAATTATTATATTATCGGACTGCGCGGTAGTATTCGTTACTTAACGAATAAATGCCAATGGTGTCGGACCTATAAGGGAACTACTCTCAAAGTTCCTGTAGGCGACTTACCACCAGAAAGGCTCCAGGCGAATCAACCGCCGTTTACCGCAGCAGCGGTAGATCTCTTCGGACCTATGCACATCACAATAGGTCGCCGTAGAGAGAAAAGATGGGGCGTCCTGTACACGTGTCTTACCACCAGGGCCGTCCATTTAGAGCTTGCCGCCTCTCTTTCGGCATCCTCTATGATATTATCATTAAGAAGAATGATAGCACGGCGTGGTACACCCACCGTTCTCTACTCTGACAACGCCACCAACTTCTACGGAGCAGAACGAGAAATCGCCGAAGCAAAGGTGACTCTACCCGAATCCATGAGGCCATTCTTGATCGAGAAATCCATAATGTGGAAGAAGATTCCGCCAGGCAACCCTTCCGCCGGTGGTGCTTGGGAACGTCTCGTCGGCAGCGTCAAGTCCGCTCTGAAAACAACCCTCAAAGAACGAGCGCACCATGAGGAAGTCCTGCACACTTTGTTGCTAGAAGCCGAACACATAATTAATTCGCGACCACTCACACCAGTGAATCCCGATCTCGAAGACGAGGCCCTGACTCCAAATCACTTCCTTCTTGGACGATCAAGCGCCATGTCACCGCTGGGAGTGTTTACGGACAGCAATTTATCCCTATCTTCTTGGAAGACTGCGCAATCTCTCGCCGACCACTTTTGGAAACGCTGGCAGAAAGAATACCGGCCGAGTTTACTCCCACGATCCAGCGCGCACCAGAAAAGTCAAAAGCTACACGCAGGCGACATAGTGATAATAGCGGACGGTTCAATGCCACGAGGTACATGGCCTAGAGGCGAAATCGCACAACTCTTTCCCGGCCCTGATGGCCATGTAAGAGTAGCCATTGTACGCACCCGCGCAGGTGAAGTCCGCCGCCCAGTCTCCAGATTGATCCCTATATGCTCTCCGTTCAACGACGGTGCTGACGCACGTGGGGGAGAATTGTCGCATATAGCTTATAATATGTAAATAAACATCTGTCTTATGTCATTTATAGCTCATACTATGTAAATAAATATCTGTCTTATGTAGCTCATAACATGTAAATAAATATCTGTCTTAGTATGTAATTCTTAAGCCTAAGACTTTAACTAGATATAAGATTGATTGTTCCCCAATTAAATTAATCCCATTCCTTTACTTTTTTGTACAATATTTGTCCATTGTGTATTTCGTGTAATTCATTTAAATAAATACTATCACACTATACGCTACCACATATAACACGCACGCGGCGTGAGATACCCGCGACTTTGGGCGCTCGCGGATTATCGCGGAGTGGGGATAGCTAATATATATATACGCTATCCGCGAGGGCTCAATTCATTCACGCTCGCTTCATCAAGCGCTAATCACGCGCTCACTAACCAACTAACACTCAACATACTGTAATGTTGTAATTGTAAACAAGTGTTTTTATTTAAACATTTCCCTAAATAAAGTCCCTGAGCCGAGGTAGCCGCAGTAGCTGAGTCATCGAGCATCACGACAGTCTTCGTCAAGAGAACGAGATACATCCACACCCCACAGTATTCTTAAGCCGCGTTTTCACCTAGTGTTCTGAGGAAGCATTCGCTTGTAAAGCTGCATTTAGATCACACGAGCATTTGCTCATTCTATCCCCCACTCTACGAAATTCGTTCGTTACACAAAACGTGATTCGTCGACGAACGAACATTTTGCTATGTGAATTATTGTTTTCATCTGCCCAAGAACGAACGAATGCTCCCTCATAACAGCAGGTGAAAACGCGGCTTTACTGCCGTCACCACATCATCATCATCATCTCAGCCATTTATCGCCCACTGCTGAGCATAGGCCTCTCTTCTAGTACGCCACTCATCTCGGTCCTGAGCCAATCTAACCCAGAAGTGTCCCGCAATCTTACGAATGTCGTCGACCCAACGAGCCGACGAACCACGCGGCGCATAAATGCATTACTTATCCTTAATTACTATTTTTGCTGTAGGTAAACAATAATCCATAACTATCTATAATGAAATGGTTATTACGAGTAGTATAAATAAGTGATAAATATTGAACTAAGGATACTTCTGGACTCAAGAGGTCAAACGACTTATCTCGCATGAAGGGATGTTGTGTTGCGTGTTACGTGGGCTTCCTCAGATAAGACACAGCTCTTGCATAACGCAAGTAGTTCACACTTTCACACGTTACGAGAACTGGCAAAGATGCACCTGTCTTGCGAACAGATAAAGGGACATTAAATGCGTAAATACCTTTCTAACTAAACAGTAGGCTTAGCACCAATGATTTGTTTGAAACTTATCTGACTTTTCTCTAAGAATCTCTCTAGCTCCATGGAATCTTCACGGCTTCATTGATGTACCTATAGTACCTTCAGCAGATGTTTCTTGGACGAATTTTGTACTTTCAAACTTTCAAAACAGGGACAGGGTCTACCGCGAACAACGGATTGTTATTAGAATTACATACGGTAAATATTCATTATTTTATCGATGTTTCTTAAACAAAGTATCCTATTATCAATTTTATTCAAGTAGGTATATTAAATATCCTTTTTATCCATGTAAGAGTATCACCATCATCAGCCTATGATAGTCCACTGCTGGACTTCTCTCCTATTAACTATGCGTATAAACGCATTAGGAGGAAGATACCCATAATCGCCACGCTGGGCAAGCGGATTGGTGATCGCAGTAATGTGTCCACTATATAAGAGTATGTACATACCTAAATCATTCCTGTAAAGGGTTAATAAACCCATCAACAGTCGCAATAATGCAAGATACCTACATGTTGATGCATGTCAACAACAGCCCTGAACAAGTTAACTTGGCCGTGTTGAAGTTTCCTCCAGAAAAACAAGCACAGCGACAACCAAGTTTCCAGCCGCTTTTTGCAGCAATTACAACAATTACACGACAATAGCGATAATTGGACCGAGCGGTGGATGGTCACGTTTATACTCATCAACTGACATTTTAATTCTTAAGTACTGTGGAAATAAGAAGGAAATTAAGAGTACTTTTACACAACGCTTGTATAAATGAGGTCCTTTTCATCAATATCCCATACTTCATTTTTAACTGACTTGAAGAAAGGCGGAGGTTCTCAATTTGACTCTTTTTTTTGTATTTATGACACTCGATATCTTCGAAAATCGTGAACCGTTTTTTTATCGAACGGATATACTTAACCCCTAGTTGGTACTGTCGGTACAGAGTCGTGGTCTGGTGGCGGGATCTTGGAAAAATCGGTTGGAGTCGGTTTTTAATTTATAGAAGTTAATTTATTGCACACACATATTACCTACATTATTACATTTCACATGTATATGGACCCTGCAGGGGCACAGCAATCTTATAACTAGGTAATTAATAGACATTGTTTGACAATGCAAAAACAATTAAGGACAATGTAAAGATACAGTTCGAAGAAGTACCTACCTTTATAGTATTTAGCACTGTTTTGTAGTTTTTATGGTTCAGGATATTTGTAGTTTCTAGGGTTAATCTATTATTAGAAATTGATTAAATAACACATAGATGTAGTATTCAATGACGTACATTGAAGGTAAAACACATTTTGTATACATAATATTTTTTGTAGAACAACTCAAATTGTTTTTTTTTAATATATGTAAGCACACTTTTTTTGAGTTGTATTTTTTTATACTGCTATCTATATACAAATTATTAGACATCAGCCGCGAAAGCTGAGGACGTGAGTTCAAATCCCACCTGCGGCGTTGGAAAACTTCGGTATTTTATTTTTTGGTATATAACATCTAATATTTACATTTTGTGTGCTTAGGTTGGTTACCTACATTGTTCGCAACTTCTATAAACATAAATACTATACACTACAGCCTCGCAGGGGAGGGTGGGGTAAAGCGGGACTCACCTCAGTGACAATAGTATTAGCGGACGCGTACAACCACTGGTCGCAAGCCACCACATCCTCGCTATAGGCGCTACCGGCCTCGCAGGGGAGGGTGGGGTCAAGCGGAACCCGCCGCGAGCAGCGGTGCGCGCGCCCGTGTGGGGGGATGGCGGCGGAAGTCCAACTCGCGTGGAAGTCGGTACTGTTTGCGGCCTCGCATTCTGGGACCAGGCATCTGAAAAGGATTAAGAAAACCTGGTGATTATTGATTCACTTTTCCGACTCTTAATCTAGAAGGTGACTAAAAATAAATACTTTCCCATTGTTGCTGCTGCATTGCTGTAAGCTGTTGCCCCCCTGGGGGCTTTTTGGGGGTTTCAGAAGGGCCAACATTTTTTAAATAGGTACTTACTAAGACGGGTAATGAGAATGCACTTATGTTTTGGCCATATGTTTTTATTTTATATTAAAGTTTCAAATTTACTTTGTCATTTTTATTATTGAATTGTTTACTGTACACATTTTAAAATTGGCATCATATCATTAACAATTATCATTAAGTATATTATCATTTTAAATCGCATGGCTCCTTCATAATATTGTTTGTACGTCTGCATGGGCAACATTATTGTAACAAAACAGCAGAATAACTGTATTCTGAGCAAATAAATACTTACTTTGACTTTGACTTGTATAGGTTTTCGCCATAGTGACGAACTTTTATTGCGATCATACGAATCGCGAAAATATACTAGCTGTGCCTGTTCCATACATTTCATAAGGATATTTTTCTATCCAGCTACTTACTTTAAGCGTACCGTAAAACCACATAAGTATAGTGCAAACGTTCCCAATTTAAATCGAATATCTTCAATTAGGTGATCCATGTGCTGTGTTTATTAGTTTTGCTTTAGCTTATTAGATGTTATCCCAACTCCTCCCGCGGGTGTCGTAAGAGTCGACTAAGGGATTGAAGTGTCACTGACCATTATTTGATAAAAGATTGATGATGGGCAGCAGCGTCATCATAGTGGCCCAGCGTGGCGATTATGGGTATTTACCTCCTATTGCGTCTATACGCATTGTTAATAGAAGAGCCCTACGTCCAGCAATGGACTATCATAGTCTGATGATGTATGTATGTATGATGTATTAGATGTTATTGGTGAATATATAAGTAGCTGTCTAGTATAGCAACCTGAAATTTCGCCGTTTGTATGGAATGTAGGCTATTTATGCATTTGAACCAAATACTACCTATAATATTTTGCTACTCGACTAAACAAGAATTCATCATCGTATAGGTAATAATTGAAAGAATGCGATCTCAAAGGAAATGCCGTGGAAATGGCAGAAATAACGTTGCGTCACATCATACTCGATATTATTGTTATTACATACCTATACTGAAAAATTATAATCATGTTGCTGTAGGATAGTTGGCAAGAAATGTGTTTGTGAATCAAAAGGTTTTTACGAGATATTATTTAGCTTCATATCTCGCGATGTTTGTTTTCAATCTGTTATCACTTATCAAATTTAATTGATCTTTTTGATTCATTTTTTGGTTACCGATTCACCTAAAATTTTGTACCCGTGTCAGTCGGATAAGAGTGGATTAATGATATCATGGAGCTGGTCTGATGATGAAGTCGGACGGTCTCAGGAATTTGGAAGCAAATTGAATGTCTTGTAGATGAAATTACCAAATAAAGTAGTATTAGGTATCTGTCCTACAGATGGTGACAAAAGTTCGTATCAATTGTTTTTGTTAATTACATAATATTAACATGCTATTATAGCTGTTAAACTGAAGAATTGCGAAGCTACTTGTAGGCTACATCCTAACGTGCATTAAAATTTATTTATGCATTAAAACTCTTCAAACATCGGTTTTCATCATCAGCCTATGATAGTCCACTGCTCGACGTTGGCCTGTCCTATTAACTATGAGTATAAACGCATTAGGAGGTAAATGTCCATAATCGCCACGCTGGGCAAGCGGATTGGCGATCGCAGTAATTATGTCCACTATGATAACGCTGCTGCCCATCATCAATCTTTTATCAAATAATAGTCAGTGACACTTCAATCCCTCAGTCGACTCTTACGACACCCGCAGGAAGAGTTGGGGTGGTGACAAATGTATTCTTACTGCCGTCACCACACGGCTGACATCGGTTTTACGTCTGAAAATTAAAGACAAAAAAGGAGAAAATAACATTTTACTTGATTCAATTTGTTTAAAGTTTAAGCGTAATGCGATTGTGATAACTATTGAGCATTAGGCACGTCCTCAGTACAGTGTGTAATTGATTACTTACTTGCAATAATCGCGTTTGATGTTAATCTTAAAATTTAGCACCTACCTACATGTTATAACTTATAATTTGCGTTTATTGATTTCGACTAGAATACCGGTTTAAAGAGCAAACAATTGGCAACACGATAACGAAATTATCGAAGTATTTCGGGTTGTAAAACCCGCGCCGGTATTTCCACTTTAAAAACAGAAATAAAATGCAATATTATACCTATTAAAAAACATTCAGGTTTTTGTAACTGTTTTATAGGTTTATCCAGCATATATTTAGCTATCATTTACGATATTTATTGCCATGTAGGTTCATAAAAATCATAAAAGTTGATGAAATTTTCATAAGCACAATTGCGAATTTTTTAACCAGACGGTGGCAAATAAGTTTACGAACCTCCTGATGACAAGGAGGTAGCTATCGTTGTCTACGAATACCTGCAACGTCACTGCTCATAGTTAATACATGCATGTTGTGTGAACAGCAATGACACTCTTATTTTCCTCTCGTTTACTTTCGTTTTCTCTTTATTCTAATTCAATTAAAAGTAATTTCAACGCATGGGTATCTCTAGTTAAACCACCATAACATTTTCACGGGGTTTGATTTTGGGATTCTTAGAATTTATGATTGCAAAGACGATTGTGAAGCGGGTGGAAAAATCTAGAGAAACAGAGGAATTAGGCGAAGAATGAAAGTAAAATTACGGGAACCCTAATCTTCTCTATATTTCTTTATGCTGCAGAAACTTGGACCGTGAAGGCCACGCACCCGGAGGATTCTGCTGTAAGTGCAAAATGCTAGGAATTCCTTGTGCAGCAGTCGCTCTAAATGGGCAATCCGGGCTGAATGAAGATAAATTGAGTAGACGCGAGTCAGACTGGTCAAGATCTTGGCCGTGGCAGGTCACCAACCCGTTGGACCGATGCTTTGATGGAAGCCATTCAGGCGTCTTTCCGGAAGGCTGAAAACCGTATGGAGTGGAGAGCATTGGTGCAAAAAATTACGGCCTCAAGTGGTCATGACCCTCAGTCATGAGGAAACGAAGAAGAATACGTGTGCTATAGTAAAATTTGCTCATTACGGAATCTACGGACTCGTCATCATGGCGGAATTAGCATGCTGTTTAGACTAACGAGTTATAATGATCGTTTTTCCTTCTTTCACTAACACAGCTGACCCCAATACACCGGGCAGGGACAAACCCGCTATAAGCGGGTTAGACGTGAATTGAGGAAAATTGTGTTTCTGTCGCGATTGCGTACGCAAGCAAATTATACGTTGTGCCGTATCAGGCGAAAAACCTGGCATGGGAATCATGGCATTATAGTATGCACATTATAAAAAAAGTGTAGTTTTAACTCATTTACAATTTCTCAAAATTATTTTAATAATATGTTGTGTTCAAACAAATTGAGGAACATGCTTTCAATATCTTATGAATTGGAGCGCTGCTGCTAGATGAAATCGGAATTTCATTCAAAAAAGGCATGGAATCTCATCCGCGTGAAATCCAGTGATTTACAAAGCGTGGTGAAACATAAATTTTTAAGACATTGCCAGGTATATTATATTATTGGAGGTATAGTGTGTAATACACATAATACTTATTAATATTCAATGTACCTAGACCTAGTGATTACCCTAATCTACAAGTGAATATTCAAAACCCAAACCCGTTAAAGGCTGAAATGTCAGGACCAACCGGTCATTCCGAATACATAGCCAGGAATTTCCCTTACTTCCCTTTTAGAAACTTGCATTGTAGCAACAGAGTTTAGGTTATTAAAACACAATCCTATATAGAATTTACCAAATTGATATTTGATTTAAAACATCACCATTAGGTACTTATCATTATCAGCAATGTTCTGTTCAAAAAGTATACTTCGGAACCATTTTGTGATTGATGGTTCCTTGACAATCAGTATATTTTAATACCTATTGGTCATAATCATAACGATACCTCCTACGTATACTGGTGCAAGTGACATTTTTACCATTTTCGTTTTTTTTGCATATTTGGGTTCAAAATACTTATATCTACAAGCTATAAAATTTTTGTGGCGAAATTACCGCTAGTTTTTGAAATAAAGTGGCGTATACTGATATAACTAACACCTTTTTTTTAATTCGAACGTCGTATACTGAGCTAAGTGACTTGTACCACTATACGCAGTACACTTATCGCCGAGGGCGGAAGTTATACCCGTATGCGCGAGCAACACTCTAAAATCTACACATAAAAGTAGGCTCTATTGCTTATTATTTAGCAATATTGTTGTTATTTGATTAGTTGTTATGTTAAATTAAATGAATTATGCGTAACCTACCTACCTAACTAAATATAAAAAAATAGTAGATTACTGCTTGCCAGCTAAGCTAATATAGGTAGCTGAATATTAGCAAGGCCGAATACGAATACGAATCTGGCCAGCAATTAGGTAGTGTGTTTTTCAAATATGCAATAACACAGCAATACAACTGACGTTCTTTAATTTTCCCACGATATTTTTTTTCATAACCGTCTTATGTATTTCGAGTGTCGCGTGTTCAATAACAATATATTAGAAGTACATCAATGTAGAAGCTTAGACAGAGCGCTTGCCTGCTAACCGTCTTATATATGTACGGATAAGACCGAAAGGGACAAACTATGTTTATCGGAACGCTAAGTCAACGGGTAAGAAGATACCGACGGCTGCTCATAAGCATACATATTCTTTGCGAGCCGATATTAAGAATTCTAATTACTAAATGAAATCAGAGCTTACAATATTCCCTTAGGTCCATGTTGAATAACAAGTGGATAATATTCGTAACCATTTAAATTGTTTTCTAATTCATATATAATGTCTTTAATAATATCGTCTTCTCAAACCTACCACCAGTATTGGATGGACGAATGACACGTCGTTTATAATTTTAAGTCTGATAGCCCAGACAGTAAAAAAGTATATCAGCTACTTATACATTGAATTTTGACATACTTACACTAAAACGAAAGAAGCCTACTTAGTAGTTCCAATATATACTTCTTTTAATTTGAGTCTTAAATTCATTACTAAGTAGTTACGTCTTACTGTACGCACCTAAGAAGTATTGAAGTATGGCATCGAATTCGTGTATATATTTATTTTGTAAAAGCAACGCCGAAATATTTATGTTGATGTTATTTCTTCGTTTTTTTTTTATGTTGGCACAACAAAGTGGCTCCACTCCACCTGATCGTAAGTGAAAAGTAGAGCCCAAATCGCTTCAATTGTTATATTGCCTTTTGATGTTGTAAGACATGTCTTGATTACTTGAAATTAAAACTATGTGTTTGTTTCAAGACTTTCTCCCAGTAACCATTAATCCGGTAGGACACTAAGAATAATAAAAAATATACTTATTTAAAAATGATGGTAAATCAGTTTTATTTTTTTTATTTTAAGCGTTTATTTTTCTTTGTATTTATATACTTTTACCCCCTTATTCATAAACGTTTGTTAACTTAACAAGCCGCTAATAATTGTTTGTCCCTTTCAGTCTTAACAATGTGTCCATAAGAGCGAAAGGGACAAACAATTATTAGCGGCTTGTTAAGTTAACAAACGTTTATGAATAAGGGGGTTAGACTTCCTGCAAGGCCCATAACATACAAAAAAAGCTTCAACGTATACTGGTACATGATTAATCAATTTAGGCGTATACTGGTACAAGTGACAAATTAGGCGAAAACTAACCAATAAAAAACATCAGAGCAACAACTCCGGTTTGTTTAGATATTTACGGTGCATGATACAAAATATACATCAAAGGCACTAAAAATATATCCGTATTCATCGAGTTATAGTATACTACGTATACGGTAGTTGTCTCAGTTCATCAAAAACAAGAACTCGTAAATTGCACGTATACTGGTGTAACTACCATTTTTTCAAAAACTACTAATTATTTCAAAAAAGTAAATATGTAGATTGTATTAAAATGTATTTGTTATAAATTCTTGAAAATATCACGAAATTATTTCATTGTATGAGCTAATTACAGAACTTTGTACCTTTGAACAGCTCTCCTGGAAAATGATGATTTTGCATTGCACCAGTATACGTAGGAGGTATCGATAAAACGACTTACCGTTCGGGGAATTATAATATTTGATTACCGACAAAAACCAAAGAAGCTAATTGAAGCAAAAACACGAGGAAAATCCCCGCGTACTAGTTACGACTATTTATTTTATCCAAACACCCGGATTTGAGGACATTTACTGCGATATTTGTCTTCATGATTAACAGTATTGACACCATTGACACCTAGTTGTTTTTACTTACAAAGTCCATCAACAACTACGATATCCAAGAGGTAATATCCCTGGGCATGGCGGTAAACCTTGCAGTGCCTTAAAAGTGCGGGAACTAATCAATATGCGTAGTAGCAACCCCAGCTTCAAGCATATCGTATATAACTTCCGATCCTGGCGTAACGTGACTGTGGTAACTGTGCTCTTTGACATTGTCCGTTTCGGAATCCATTGTCAAAACGATTTACGGGTATGCATAAAGAATGTACTTTCAGTACTTATTAGGTACTTCATTAATTTAACGAATCCTTCATGTTCAAAAAATTACGATCGAATTTGATGCCTCAGCTTGGTCCATCTGACGTCCACGACATAGGTAACCCTGTGTGTTTATTTCGTACCTAAAAATGTCCGAATATGGCCAATGTAATTATTTAACGCTCTAATTCGCCCTAGCCTTTTTCATCCTTATTTAATTTTGTTTATCTAGGTACCTAGTAAACGATTTGTACCCTTTAAGTATGCACATTTCCTGCGGTGGACATTTTGTGAATTTGACTATAATAACTCGTTTTCATGTACAAAGTAAAAAGGTAACTTAAATATTGCGCCCGGTCTCCTAATTTAGGCAATTTTGGTAGTTTTAGAGAGATTAAACGTATTTGGAGGATTAGATTTGTTTAGTTAAGACAAGTAAGGAATGTAAGGAAGCCTTACGTTCTGCAGCTGTTAAGAAAAATAGGAAATCTACAGAGCATCTCATTCCAAGGTTCTCTAAGGAAGGTAGAAAAATATCCCGCTTGGAGTGCACTTCAAGAAATGGTAGTCACGATCGTCAGTCATCACTGTCATCAGGTTGCGTCGTAGAAGAATAGAGCATCACAAGCATGTCTACAATTAAAAGCTCTAGACAACACAAGATAACAGAGTATCGTTTAATCACTTCCTGTGGACTAGCCAAGTAGCCACGTCTGGTAACCGTCCGTTTCCGGCGTCTCGTACAAACAGCAACACAACTGTAAATCGGTGGGCCTTATTGTAAAGGGCATAAGGACTATCAATGGACAGCTAGCTAACATTATGTACGGTAGTACCACGACGGACTACATTAAGTGTACCGTTGTCATGAGTTTGCATATTTGTTTTAATCAACATAAACGACACTAAATATGACGATAAATAATAGATGCCACATATCAGATGGATCATACACGTTAAACACAAAAAATATTGTTCCCGTGGTCACTAGTTAACAGCTTGCGTATCTTGCGTTCATGTCTTTCAAGGTTAAACCAAAAGGAAATAATTAAAGAGGCGACTCAATTTGTGCATATGGCAAAAATATACGCATAAGCATGTAGAGATTGTAGAGTAATCAATAAGTAATGAAGCTTTCATGTCCTTAACTTTTCAAAATTTAATGTTGTCAGGAAAAGCGCAACTAATTTCTCTGTATTATCATGTATTACCCATATGCCTGTTGATTCCATCCATATTTTTTAAATAGCCGCTGGGCTGGTTTCCTGGGGATACCTTAGGGTCCATCCAAACTAGACTATTCTTAGATCTTATTGTACACGTAGCTATTATAGCTACATTTGTCACCCGTTTGCATTATCTCCTCTCATCTACTCAAAGGTTAACTGGAAGCGATCCCTTGAAGGGATAAGTTCGCCTTTGTACATGCCTTCTACTTATATGAATTTAATGTTTTGTTTTTGTACAGTAAAGAGTTTTACTACTACTACTACTACTACTATTATAGATTGTACTGGAATACATTCACACTTGGATAAAATTCTTGGCGTTTGATTGTTGATATTATGGAAACAACTGTTTTCCTCAGCTTTAAGAGCAGTGCTATCTTAATCGCTCGAGAGCCTGTCTGTTACAAAGGTAAACCTTGCACGTCAAACCTTTCCTAACGTTGAAAACAATTAAAAAAGTGCAGATGCAGACAATCTACTGGTGATCCAAGTGCTACAAAATATGAACTTTTCCTGATGAGAAAAAAAAATTACTTCGTCGCTTGGATGTTGAACTTGACGCAAGATGAAATAATTATCAGGAGACCTCCACAAAAGATAATACTAGAGGATGAAGGTATTTAAGTAATAATAAATATAGTAGTAACTTGATGTGGAGTATCTAATTGACCCTATTAATGTGTCTTCGCTATCATTAGGTGCATCAAGTATACAAACAAATATAAACTAGAGGCTATGCCATAAAACTATAATTACAGTGTCTTTGTTAAACTGACAATGGAATAAACATGTAATTTTAACGATACAAAGAAATCACAGGTCTCTGTCCTTTGCTATGTTTGCACGGCAAACAGACGATATAGTAAATATTCCATTGCAAAAGTCATAAGAAAATATTGACTAATTTCATGTTGTTTTTAAGGAGCGACTTATTGGAACAACTGCGAATGTTTCAAGGCTCAATTAAATATGCGTTTAAGTGTAGTAAAAGTAATAAACATATCATCTCACCGTTGTTTGTACATGCCTTTCTTACAATTAATCAGTAGGTACAGTATAGCCATACAGTATAGCCATGAGTTGGAAAGTGAAGGATACATTAGGTTTTACTGGTTTTACTCGATACGTAATGCATTAGGTATATCGCGCTCGCTTGCACTGACATATTGGAGCGAGCGCGATGGCCTGTTTTACATATATGGAGTAAAACCTAACGTTACCGATACTTGCAAAGTCATGGTACGGCTACTACTCAAAGTGCGTTCAAAATACCTAAGACTAAAATGAGCGATATATTGATTTAAACTTTCACGATTATCACTCATATTTTAAAGACAAACGGGTCTTAATCGCGTAAACTTACGCGGGTGTAACGTCATGCCCGAAACGTCAGGATATAATTAAACGTAAGTTTACGCGATTAAGACCCGTTTGTCTTTAAAATATAAAATGAGCGATGTTTGTGTAGTTCACAAAACAATAGGTACGCTGGGCTGGACTCACGATCGATGTGCTTATAAAGTAAGTCTGCGCTAAAACGCGGCGGCAGCTCATGGTACGGTTACTGGACGAGCTTAAGTATAGAGTCTTCTATGGAGATGTTTTAGGAAGGCTTTTAGAAAGAAGGAAAGAAAAAATATTTATTCAGTGCGCTTAAAATACAAACATAGGTTCAAACAATAACATAATCATTAATTTTTAAAGCGTCACTGAAAAGGTTTTCACTCAGCTTTATGTCAAGATACTTGTTAGGTACCTTGACGCTGGTCTTCCGTGAAAACCTTTTCAAAGGAGCGCGTCAGTGCGTAAACTTAATAAAAATATTTGCACCGTAAGCGAATGTACTTAATAATTGACAATTAAGGCGAATCTAGCTTTAATTACTGGTAAATTTGCCGTTTCACACATAAACACCCTATCTCAGTCCCCTGCTGGACGTAGGTCTCGCCTATTAACTATGCGTACCTATACTTCTATACGCAAATACGCATAGTTAGAAGGTAAATGTCCATAATCGCCATGCTAGGTAAGCAGATTGGCGATTGCAGTAATGTGTCCACACTTCTGCCCATCATCGATCTTCTATCAAAGAATGGCCAGTGACACTCCAATCCCCTAGTCGACTCTTACGACACCCACGGGAAAAGTTGCGATGGTGACAAATGTATTCTTACTTCCATCACCACACGACACATAATACGGTTATTTGCCGGAGCATAAAATAAATACATACCTACTTTCGATTCTCATTTAGTTAAATGCAGAGTTCGCCCCGTGAAAGTTTTAAAAAGGATTAAATAAATACATCTTCACATGCCATAGTTTGCATGTACATAAATATTTTTCAGAAGGTTCAAGACATATTAATTTTAAGTTCACTATACCTACCTACCAGCAATTTAAAAAAGCTGGTGTATAATAAAAGAATTGTAATTCGATTGTATAGATTGTGAAAGTTATTTAGTACAATTGTTACCACGATTCTGTTAATGAGTTTTTTAACTTACGTATTAGTACATAATTAGTTAATGAGTAACTAATTCATTTTAGAATGCAAGTAGCTAGAACAAAACTCCATTTCACACTTTCGGTTTTCAAAAACAACGTACTTGAATAAATAAGTGGATGATAATATTTAAATATGCACTAATTCATTTTAGAATGCAAGTAGCTAGAACAAAACTCCATTTCACACTTTCGGTTTTCAAAAACAACGTACTTGAATAAATAAGTGGATGATAATATTTAAATATGCCCTGGGTGTTTTTATTGAGATTGTTACGAATTTCAGCATTTTCAGCGTTAGACATGAAGTTGTAAACTAACAACACAATTTTGTTGAATGATCAGGATCACTATGATCAGTCATATTGGAATATTGTAAAATATTGCGAAATTCGACATGGTAACCGTCCTAGTGGTCGACATGGCAATTTCAGGCATTAGTCCAATATTTGCCATCCTGTCACATTCTGCATTTACGATTCTGCTGTACTTATTATCAGACTCTACTTATATCTAGTTGGCATTGGTAGTGAACCTGCCTACGAAGCTGGAGGTTCGAATCTCGGGGCAGGGGGGGGGCATTATATTTTTATATTTATGTATCACAAATTTTTGTTCCTTGGTCGTGGCTGTATTTTACAGTCAAAGGCAAAATAAGGTGTGTATATGAATGCTCAAAAATATGTCCCAGTGCACTTCTATTCTGTGTAATAAGAACGTTGGAGCATAATACAAATCTAAATGATCCTAAATGCTTAAATAAGAAGAAACACTTAAATGCAGAAGCTTAAATAAAATTCCAAAAATATGAAGCAATTTATATAAATATATCAACTGCGACGTCCGACAAGAAAGGCAAAGAGCCCTTCTTTTTAATAATATCCATGTAAAAGTATGAAATGAAGGTAACATTAAAAAATATATACCTACGACAGTGGCTACTTTACTTTGTGGACGAGCCTTATAACTAAGGATACCTAGTGATATTTTATCAAGTATGTACACAGCCAAAATTAACTCACGAATAAATACTTTAAGTACTATAAATAGATGAGCTTTGTTAACTATTTATTGATGTACATTGCCAACATTGGCAATCATTTGATAAGTTGACAACACTACCCTATTAATAATTATGCTTGTTGACTTAAAAGCTTTACCGATAAAGTAAAGTAATACAAATGCTTGTGGTACAGAGGTCGAGGCAGGGTCAACTTTTGCCGACTGATGCCACGAAGACACCTTGAGCTCTTTCTTTCGTTACAATTCGACAAAAGAGAGGATGTTGAAAAAAAATCGTAATAAAGGATAATTCCTGATGTGGAATCTCCACATTACATGATAGTTATACCATCATAAATATCGCCTAACTCAAAAATGTATAGTTGTTTCGATTGGCAAAACATATAAGCTCTGTGTTTATGTTAGAAGGAGAGCTTGCATCAAGTTTCCGAAACGTACCTAGATAGTTTACCAGTATCATTATAAAACTATAACCATAATTCTATAAGCAGCGCCGTAGATATATGCAATGCACGCATACCTGTAATAGAGCTCATTAGGAATTCCACAGTCAATTAGTGTCATCAGAAAACAGTTGAGAAGGAAGAAC
The DNA here is from genome assembly GCA_025490895.1 of Thaumatotibia leucotreta. Lineage (NCBI taxonomy): Eukaryota > Metazoa > Arthropoda > Insecta > Lepidoptera > Tortricidae > Thaumatotibia > Thaumatotibia leucotreta. Next base: position 2,528 of record JALPQI010003525.1, on the reverse strand, counting down.
CGTGGGACTTGTGTATTAAGTACCTACCTATATAGCATCCGTCTCGTGGCCGTGTGATGACGACAGTAAGAATACATTTGTCACTATCCCAACTCTTCCTGCGGGTGTCGTAAGAGCAGACTAAGGGATTAAAGTGTCACTGACCATTCGTGATAGAAGATTGATGATGGGCAGCAGCGTCATCATAGTGGACACTTACTGCAATCACCAATCCGTTTGCCCAGTGTGGCGATTATGGGTATTTACCTCTTAGTGCGTGTATACGCCGAGTTAATAAGAGAGACCTACGCCCAGCAGTGGACTGAGATAGGCTGATGATGTGATGTGATGTGACAGCACATCATCAGCGAGGAACAGGTTGATTGAGTAAGGGCAGCAATATAATTCAGAAGACAGGTAAGATCATTAACAATGTGGAACAGTGAAACTTAAGTAAAAGCTACCTGGTCTACTACCGCGAACACTGAAGGTCGTAAATTTCGGGGATTGTGTGTGGCCAGGTAGCTTTTACTCAAGTTCCACTGTATGTCACATCAGCAGAAAGTAATACGTACATAGTTGATCGCGAAGTGGAAAACAGTGTAGCCAAATAATACCGGCAAAACATAATTGAGAAGGAACTTGTGTATAAAGTACCTGTATGCACATGTTCAGGCCGCGTGGTGATGGTAGCAAGAATACATTTGTCACCACCCCAACTCTTCCCACGGATGTCGTAAGAGCCGACTAAGGGATTAAAGTATCAATGAATATTCGTTTATAGAAGATTGACGATGGGCAGCAGCATCATCATAGTGGAGGGGACACATTACTGCAAACGCCAACCCGTTTGCCCAGCGTGGTGATTATGGGCTTTTACCTCCTAATGCGTCCATAAGCTTAGGAGAGGCCTTTGTCCAGCAGTGGACTGATTATTGGCTGATGATGTATGTGTGATTCAAAAGACAGTTGAGAACGTGGAACAGTGGAACTAGCTTATACGAGTAAGCTACCTGTATGGCACGTCAGCAGCAAGGAACACGTAGTTGATGGCGTAGTGGGCGGCAGTGTAGCCCACCAGCGCCATCAGCACATAGTTGAGGAGGTGGAACCGCCGGAACTGCCCCAACTCCTTCATCAGCCTGTCACAATCCACTCCCGTGGCTTTGTCCGCCATCGTAAACTTATGTCAAGATGATTTGCTTAGCTTCTTAAGATTGGTAACTTCAGTTTCGTGTTTGTTCACGAACTGGTAGATTTAGAAACCATTTATGAACTTAGAACTGTTACATTAAGCGTATATTCGATAGAGTTCTCACTGCTTCAATCACTAGTATTTTTCATAAAACAGTCCTAGAAAAGCGACTACGAGTATTATAACACCGGGAAATGTCCTAGCAATTACCCCGACTAATGCTGCTCATCTTGACCGCTATGTAGCATTATCAATCAGCTATTTCTTACATATAAGGATACACGAAGGTCTAGATCAATTTATTTAAACCATGACACACAAAAGTTGGTAATAAAGTTTATGGAAGCACAAAGCTTAAACAATTTTGCACAATCGCTTGCTTTTATACTCTAAATATCAAGTTATGTTAAGGATTTACTATTTTTTTAAATGTAGTGTTTCTGCGTGATTTTCGTGCGAGTATGCGCGATCGTGACAGCGTGTGCGCGGACGCAGCCCGGCGCGCGACTGCGGATTGAAATGTTTGAACGCGCGTGCGATTTCTCCGACCCATTAAACGCGCATAATTTCCGATAATCCTTGTTGGAACAATGCTGTGGATTTTGATGTGTTTGATGATATTATAAATAAATAATAGATATAAGTATTATGGGACATATTACACGACATCCAGCTTCGTAGGCGGGGTCACTACCAACTAGGCTACGGAGGCTGACATTATGACTAAGTGATTAGTTTATTCATAACAATAGGAAACAGTCTTCTTGTTGGTAGCTACTGCCCGCCATATTTTTTTCAGGTTTTGAAATTATTGAAATACCAGTATTATTAATCAGTCGTAAGAAAAATCATACGAATACATATTTTGCCTACAACTTATTTTTATTTTTTGGAGTGTAAAGGGGTTTGGGTATTTTTGTATGGACTAGTGGCGTCATTTTTTTTTCAGCGGCCATCGTTTATGTTACTGCTATTTTGTAGTGCTACCTTAGACTAGCTTATTTACAAAATAAGTTTTGCCTTAAGTAATATCGGAGCCAAGATATGGCCCTTCAAACAATGTTATTGGACCAGTGAATATATCTAACTAAGACAGGTTTAGGAGACAGCTTAGATGACTACAGGCTTATTTAACTCGATAATACTACTAACAAAGATACATGGATATTACCCTTAAAGTATAATAGTTAATTTAACCGACTTAAAAAAGAAGATCTTAGGTATATGAAAATGCAACTGTATTTTCTTATGAGTTTTCTATGCTGTCAGCTTAGTGAACATTAAAAATGTAGCAAAATGGTTTCAATAGACGGTTCACCCTCTGACTAGACCATAAGGAAACACAGGTGTGATG
>JALPQI010003524.1:0-92446 GCA_025490895.1 Thaumatotibia leucotreta | reverse complement strand
TTGAAAGAATCAGGTTTTCGGTATTTTTTTTGGAACATTCCACCTCAGAACTTGTAAATGGGTGAATCGATTTTGATGATTTTTTATTTGAAAGCTGATGCGTATCCGGTCCCATTTTAATTTGGTCCAGTGTTGACAATTACATCTATGAGAAAATCATATAAGTCTTAAATTTCCATTAAGCATGTGCACGACAAATGGACGAATAGCTCCAGATCACGTCAACCGATTTCGATAATTCCTTTTTTAACCTACTTCAAAACAAACCGAGATCCCGTTGGCACGAAGTGGCCTGATAAAGGGGTCTTGTAGAAATCTGCTCAAGTCGGTTTGTTAGAATTTTGAATTTGGTTATTATTAAAAGACAAAACACAGACATCTATAGTACCTTCATAGGCTAAGGCACCTAATTACCAATCGTAGGGCGAATACGCAATGAAACGGACGCGTTATGGAACGGACACTATTTGATCTCTTTAAAAAATCTGTACGAACATAAGTATTCTCTTTTTTGGTCATTGGCAATACTGATAACCATAGATAATGCACATGACCATCAGTGTTAACGCGTCCGTTTCATTTCGTATTCCCCCCGGTTTAACCATAATGTGGTCCATATACAACGTGTTTCACCATTCACTGAAAACCACAGACACCCCAACAAAATTTTATTATTTAATTTTAGTCTAGATAATTGGTTCTCACATCAGTGTATTTTATGAAATAAATTGTTTGCTTCTGACCATAATGTGGTGGAAAGCTCTAAAATCAGTAACCAAGTTTCCTCGTTCATAAACGCAAGGTTGAAACGATTCACCCTATTTTTTCAACCGCCTCCGCTGTTAGGTTATTATATAGATCGCATACACTAGACAGACTATCATTACATGTTAGTATGACTTGAGACGGGATATTTACCATGTAAATTGGAATGTTCTGTTTTATGACATAGGGCTTATTCACTAAATAAAGTAGCCATTGCTGTATAATTCTTTTTTTGTATGAGTCCATACCTTAGTATGGGTGTTATTACAAAGAAGGGCTCTTTGCCTATCTAGATATTTATAACAATTTCTCCATAATTATGGACTTTTATTTAAACTTCAGGATTTAAGTAGTTTTTCTTCTTTTTTTACCATTTTGGGTAATTTAGTTTCCCAATGGGTCTTAACTAAATTACAATAGCGATACTATAATAAACTGTGAATTTCGTGTCTACAATTTTTGTTAATTATTTCAAGACTAACATTGTTGAAATCGTCTCGGAAGTCAGCACTTTTTTGGGCGTGAACTTTTGCATTAAGCATTATCTGAAGATAATTTGATTTTGACGACTTTTCAGTGAATGCTTTTGGATATTGGATTGTTAAACATAAAACAGAAGAATCAATTGACAGTCCCATGGCTGTTAGAACTACAGTATGGGATTGTTACGTAACAGTACAGACTGATTTTACGATGGCTACTTTATTTCCTGAACAAGCTTTAGCTACTAATAATGCTAACAGCTACGTTAGCTTAAAAACGTATATTATCACAACATAGTATAAAACAAAGTCGTATTCGGGTCAATTGCAAAAAACGGTACATAATTGAAGCCTTTTATGCCAACAAACTTTAACAGACTTTCTGTGAGCAGACTGTAGCCGTACCATGACTTTGCAAGTATCGGTAAAGTTAGGGTTTACTCGATGCACTCGCTCGAATATGTCAGTGCGAGGCGACAGAATACATTACGTATCGAATAAAACCCAAGGTATCCTTTACCTTCTAACTCATGGAACGGCTACAGTAGCCATACGAGTGCGAGTGGGATGGATAGAAATAGCCGCGTTAATAACGCCGCGGTAGCTCATGGTAGGTACACTGACGGCTTACCGCGAACCAACAACGCAGTGTTGCCTCTCTCTCGCACTTGCGTATTCGTACGTAAGCGTGACAGTGAGGCAACACTTCATTCGTGGTTCGCGGTAGGGCCTCTGACCTTCTAAGCAAAAATCGAAATTCGTCAATTTCGAGGATTTTTCTCTGTCACTCAAACGAAGGCGTCATTAGAGTGAAAGAGACCAATCCTCGAAATTTATGAATTTTGTTTTTGGCGGTAGAGCTCAAAACGAGCCATCTACGACGCGTAATCTACGCTCAGAAGCCATTAAGGACACAATTACTAAATCATAGTACAGTAGAGTGGCGACAACTACTAGTCAATGATTATACGGTTTCCAGCCGCCAGGCTAACCAGACCTGCGATTACTAGTACTAATCATTGGTGCCCAGGTCTGAGTATGTTGGTTGGCTCGAAGGTTCTTGCGTCGAATGTTATGCTAGGTCGTGTCCTTGGTACTGCATTTTAAGTGGTTTTGACCTGTTTCGATTTGTGGGTCATACTTTATACTGACAGCTGGATCAGAGGCAAATAGTCAAATGGAGATGGTTTTTACAAGCTTTGTGGCTTTGGGGCAGTGGGCGGGGCACATTACACGTAGAACCGTTGGGGCGGAAAGGTTCTCAAGTGGCGGCCACGTAGCAAGGAGTAGCGCGGGTAGGCCCTACACAAGGTGGACTGATGACCTGGTGAAGGTCGCAGGAGTCTGCTAGATGGGTGGCGCAGGACAGTACATTGTGGCATTTTTTGGGGAGGCCTATGTTCAGCAGTGGACGTCTTTCGGCTGATATGATGACGATGATGATGATGATTATAAGCTTTTACACTCTCATCTGTGTTTGTATGTAATTAAATCTTGTGACAGGTTTTTTTCGTAGATATCGTACATACATACAAAAAAGTAGTCGAATGGAGAACCTCTTAGAATTGGGTTAAAAACGAAGTACCAATAGGATTCGTTTAGTCACTAATTGTGAGCTATGCTGACATGGTATATATTTGTTTAATAGTTATGAAAATCGCTCGGGAATGAAAAAAAATTGTGCCCTCCTCCCTAACTTCCATGGGTCAAAAAAATATCAAAAATAATATAAAATAAGACTATTTCGAACATATCTGTTCAGGCGTTTTCGAATAACTACGGAACCCTATACTGAGCATGGCTCGACATGATCTTGGCCGGCTTTAAAATTCAATCAAATATAATATGACAAATAACTTTGTTGTGTAAGAAGATACGAATAATTCAGACAATTGAACATCAATGAAAAACTCCGACACGACTTTAACTTTGTTAAAATTACGAACGATTGTATACTTAAGTATTTGCCAACCAAAGAAGTATTTAAAGTCGTATTTATAAAAACCGATCATTATTTATACGCTTGCGGAACATACTTGAAACAAAATTTCTTATGTCTACTTAAGAACTTCTGGTCCGTTGCTCATCTGAAAAAAAAGGTAGAAGTTTATCAGACAAAATACAATATTTTTTTATAATTTTGTGTTTTCTAACACTGCTGGACGTAGGCCTCTCCTATTAACTATGCGCAGAGACGCGGCAATGGCAAGCGGATTGGCGATCGCAGTAATGTGCCCACTAAGATGACGCTGCTGCCCATCATCAATCTTTTATCAAATAATGATCAGTGACACTTCAATCCCTTAGTCGACTCTTACGACACCCGCAGGAGGAGTTAGGGTGGTGACAAATGCATTTTTACTGCCGTCACCACGCGGTAGTAAGAAATTCAGATTCCTCTAGAACTGGACTTGCTTTGTCTAGTTGTGCTCATTTAGATCAGACACGAGCTGATACATTCTTAGCAGTAAAAAAAAACCCCAAAAATATTTTCCATTACGTCACGGTTTTCTGTATGAACCTACGAGCGTCACGTAACGGAAACTTCAATTTTGCATGAAAATATTATGACATGAATTTTTAGTATCAGAATCGAAACAGCTTTTGATTTTGACCTCAATGAACCAGATCAAGTCTTGAAGGCGTAGCCAAGATGGCATTCTGCAAACGTAAACGATGAGCGATAAGTCACGTGACCATAATAATGTATGGAAATGGTCACGTGATTTTTCGTACGTATCTGTCATTCTCATACGTTACTTATCGCTTATCGTATACGATTGCAGAAATCTTGGCTAGGCCTTCTGGGTTTTCTTTGGCTCATTTAAATCAAAATCACGAGCTGATACGATTCTGATAGTAAAAACTAATGTCCTAAAATTCCCATGCACAATTGAAGTTTCCGTTACGTGACGCTCGTAGTAAGTTCATACAGAAAACGTGACTTAATTGAAAATATTTTTGAGGTTATAATTTTTTATTGCCATCAGATTGCCATGTATGAATCAGCTTGTGATTCTGATTTAAAGGAACCCATCATCGTGAAGAATCAGGGTTTTGGTTTTTTTTTACTCTAGACACTTTTCCACACTCTACACTTCTCCATACTGATCCCTTACAAATGTGTCTATATATTAATGCACTCGACTGTACATATATGAAGGACGTCAGTGGCTAGGCTATGGCCGTAGTGATAGCGAAAGTGACATTTATGAAGGAGCCAGTCACCTAGTTTCGCCGAGTTAGTTTAGTGACCGGAGAGGGTCCTATTTATAAACGACCCTAGGTGAAGTCTATGTTGTTAGTCTACAGTGTGCTACCATGACCCGGGCTTATTATAATACGCATTACTAGCAATCGTTTTCAATTATTAATATCTTACAAATACTTAAATTGCCCGTACAATTAATTTTATTTCCTGCGAACGATCAATGTAACGCGTATACTGCTTAGTTGTCAAACGTTGTGAGTGGCTGAGATCTGTCATTGTCAAGTGCAAATTAACGATTAATTTTGAAGTACATTGTAAGGGATTGCAAATCATTTGTGGATGAATCAACTTTTTTATATCTGTTACTTTGTAATGGTCACGCATCTGAGTCACGCTGGTTTTATGCAAAATTATGTTACTTAAACTATGCAAACATACTTTTTTTGGTGTTAATAAGGCTTATACTTAATGGTTCACCACTTCACCTACAAACATGGACTATGCGCATGTTTGCATGATTTAAGTAGGTAGCATAATTCTGCATAAAAATAGTGACTTAGGTGACTGTAACCATGGCAATGACAGACGAAAGTTTATTCACCCTTGCATTGATAATGGCTCAATCACAACAAAAATTACGATCTACGTCTGTTGTGTTACGAAAGTTAGTAATAGGGTAGACTGGGTACGGTTGTAACGGGGTACGGTTGTAACATCTTAAATATTTCCGAAACTATCTACAGGAGGGAGACGGGTATAAAGGGAAAGGGACGCAACGGACAGGCAGAAACACGATTACCAGTGTTTCCACGCCGTCCGCGTGGTTAATACTATATGGTATTAACCACGTATTAGAGTATCTATACAATAATATATTGATTTAAACTTTCAAGATTAACACTCATATTTTAAAGACAAACGGGTCTTAATCGCGTAAACTTACGTTTAATTATATTCTGACGTTTCGGGCATGACGTCGGCCTGCGACCTGCGACGGGCAGTCTGCCTGCGACCACGGGTGTAACGTCATGCCCGAAACGTCAGGATATAATTAAACGTAAGTTTACGCGATTAAGACCCGTTTGTCTTTAAAATATCTATACAACAACCTTTGGCAGAAGAAATATGCGGCAAATTTTAAATGGTCACGCGTATATTTTGACCGTCCATAGAACATTTAAATTAATCGGCTACATTACTTTTATTATTTTTTACTTTCAACTCACTATAACAATCGTCAGTAGATAAAAAAAATTGTAAACAAATATGGCTGATTTTCAATAGCATTTGACACATACCGTGAAACACGTTCGTAGATAATATACAACGTGTTACACGAGCCACTGAAAACCTTGAACGAGGTGATTTGGTAGGTTATATTGAACAACTTTTACTATGATGGAGCTAACCAAGAAATCTCAAAAAAAATGTTGGCACTTTCATACAAAGTGATCGATCAGTCAAAATGTACGAAAAATACTTTTTTTTAGATTTTATGATTGGCTTCATAGTAAAAGATGTATAGCCTACTAAATCACCCCGTTCAAAGTTTTCAGTGGCTCGCTTAACAGCCTGTATATTTTTACGTTAATACTAATTTTAATAGGTATCAATTATTTTAACTAACAATGTATGTGAACTCAAGATTTTAAGTTCGTAATAAAACTATGATAAAAGTGCGTGATTATATGCAATAATGCAAGATATAGATTTTTTTAATTTTCTTTATACACGGTGCTCGTGAGCATTCCGAAAGATTTTAATGCTGGATTCCTGACCACATTTAGAGTCTTTAATGTTATATAAAATTTCCTGGATTCGGCTTGGTTTCAGAGATAATCAACCTTTTTTCGAAATAAGTTTTTCGACGTAACTCGTCATTTAACTTCTTTATGATTACAATGCCACCACAATGTGTTCTAATATTACCACACCTTTTGCCTGACAATCAAAAAATACGAATAGATTTGACGAAATAACCTGTATCTAAAAAAACAATTGAAATAAATAATTTAAACAAATTGTTGTTGTTATAAAAAGTACTGGAAATGTTAAGAAGTATTCAAAAGGACTAAAAAAAGAAAAAAAAATTTTTTTTTTTTGGTGGAATTGACTTTTGGTCTCATAATATTTTATGTTTATTTTGATGCCTAGAATGCACAGTTAAAATCTTTCGCAATGCTCGCGAGCACCGTGTATATATTTATTTTAAAAATTACAATTTATGTACATAGATTAAATCTAACTAATCTACTTAACCTAACCTATATCAAAGATTGGCCCTTGTGGCATTGTACCGAGGATGCTGGCGGCATTTCCTCGCTGTATCGCAATACTGATGCGTTGTGCGAGGAAGTCGCCAGCTCTTTGGTCTTTAGTTACGTCAACCAGACGTTTCCTGATCGTGCGCTGGGGCCAGTATTTTTTTTAGATTCTTAATACGATTGGTATACCAACTAGGCTACGGACACAATGTGTGCCCAAATAACAGTCGAAAAATAGATCTTATAGTCCCACTGGTAGAGTAGAGAAGCATTATCGATTCCCCTGTCCCCTTTACATTCGACGCAATAGTACGTGCAAAAAGCTACTGACCCAATTCGGTTGTGTGCACCCGCCCTTATGTAACGTAAGCGTTCGCAAAGACTACTTAATGACAGACTGCCAATATGACAAAAATGCTTATAGGTACTCCTACGAACAAATGGACGTAGTTTAGCGAAAAGGAACCAAACTCTGGTCATTAAAATAAATAAATATCTAAATAAATAAATAAAATAAATATCTTGGAACATCTTACACAAATCGACCTAGTCCCACGGTAAGCTCAATTAAGGCTTGTGATGTGGGAACCAGATGACGATAAAGATAATAGATAGATACATAAAGATACTTAAATACATAGACAGCCATGACCAAGGAACAAATATTTGTCATAAATTAATACATAAATTAAATAATGCCCTCGCCGGGATTCGAACCCAGAACCTCCAGATTCGTAGGCAGGGTCACTACCAACTAGGCTATGGAGGCTGACAAAATAAATGACTTTTCCTTTTGACACAAGATTTCAATTCAATTGACAGATTTTTGTCGACTGAATCCTTTTCCATACTACTCGTATGTCCAAATATAACATGGAAGCCGCACGCCGTACTAAATTGCCTATCAAAATCGGTCCGAATTTTAGTTGACGGTAATTAATTACAATATTAACCAATGAAAACTTAAACCGCCATTTAAAAATATTTTGGTCCACCAAAGTTTTGATTGCCTATATTCAATAAACATTTGTCAAAGATGTTGCGCGGAAATATGCGCGGTGTTAAGAAAAGCGCTGTGTACAAACATCTGTTTAAGCAAACAATTGTTTTAGGGGGCATTTTTGAGCTGGCGTTACGTATAGATGTCTATGTTATATTTATAAATGGTCGCAGCTCTGTCAAACAATCTGAAACAAAAACTGCTTAAAGAACTAGTATCCAGGACATAAGTATGAAAAAAAGTAGTAACCGAAGAAATTATTAGTTATTAAAAAGTCCATCAATCTCTGTCAGTAAATAAGGGCGGCAAATTAAAAAAAAATGTAGACGTGAAGTGTTGGCCCCTTTTCTGCTTCTTAGGATTCCGTAGTAAACAAGGAACCCTTATCGTTTCACCATGTCCGTCTGTCCGTCTGTCTGTCCGCAGCATAGCTCAGTGGCCGTTAGTAACAAATCTGCAATTTGGTTGAAGTATACTAGTTACGCCGACAAAGTAGTACAAAAATATAGACAAAAATATTTTTTGGGTACCTCCCGTTCCCCTACTCATAAAGTGTAGATTTTTTTTTGCTGTAATCCTGTAGTGTCGGGTATCGTGGAATAGGTATTAAGTTTTTTCTAAAGTCAATATTTTCAGAGATAACTTGATATGTGGGTCTAAAAATATGACAAAATCACAAATATTGAGCTTATAGAAGCCGTTTTTGCATAACTACGGAACCGTATATTGAGTACAACGTGGGAAGTTTAAAAGCCTAACAAATGAGTTGGATAGATCTTGTTCGCCACTCGTCTTTGGTTCATGTGTGTTGTTGCTATATCGCATTGTTCCGAATACGATAAAACTGGCAGCATTTATACAAAAAACGGATAATTTCCACAGAACAGTCAAATGCAAATAAAGGCAATATAATAAAAAAAACCGGCCAAAGCATGTCGGGCCATGCTCAGTGTAGGGTTCCGTGGTTATTCAAAAACGGCTGAATTATGCTCGCATTATTCTGAGTAGAAATCACATAAAAATACCTGTTACAAAATCATATAAAAATACCTGTTACAAATTCATATAAAAAACCTGTTACACAATCATATAAAAATACCTGCTACAAAATCATTTAAAAATACCTGTTATAAAATCCTATAAAAATACCTGTTACGAAATTTATATTTTTGATGCACTCGTCAGGACTCCACTGCAAACTCAAAAAGTCGAAAGATTTTTTTGGTATTTATACGCGAATGTTTTCATCACGAAGAAACGCAAAAATAACCTGTTGGCCTCCGAAGTCCGAAGTTTCCAAAATTCATTGTTTTGTCTCTGTCACACCACCGAAGGCGCTATTAGAGTGACAGAGACAAATACCCGTTTGCAAACATCAGAGTTCGTAGTATGACAGTATGAAGCAACCCCCTTATTCATAAACGATTGTTAACTTAACAAGCCGCTAATAATTGTTTGTCCCTTTCGGTCTTAACAATGTGTCCATAAGAGCAAAAGGGACAATTATTAGCGGCTTGTTAAATTAACAAAAGTTTATGAATAAGGGAGAAAGTCTTCGTAAATGAAACAATCTAACACCTTTATTCATAAACGTCTGAAATAGCAAACCGATATGTATTGCTTTTGTCCCTTTCAGTCTCATACTTATATTGATAAGACCGAAAGGGACAAACAATACATACTTAAGGACTTGCTAAATTAGGAGACATTTATGAATTAGGGGATAAGTCCGTATAGTTAAAACGATGTGAGAAATGAGTGAAGTTATAAATTAGAACTCAGTTTTTTTAAATAGTCGTAGAGCCTCCGGACCCTTGAAATTGTAAAACTAGGTAGTAAAATCTGTCATTAACAACTAAAATTGGCTTATTTTAACGACAACCGGGACTTCGCCGCTTAAACTTCATGTGTGATATAGTTTAACCCTAATTCGAGAACTTCTTTGACCCACTTTATGATCAATTTTATTCGTCCAGAATTATTAAGATTAAAGGTCTCTGCCCACTAGACCGTACCCTACCATGCCGTAGCATGAACGTATCAGAAAAAAAACTATTATTTGTATGGAAAAGTATGAGACGGTGTTGGCCGGCGCCGGAACGTCCTAGTGGGCATAGTCTCATACTTTTCAATACCTACAAAGAATAGTTTTTTTGTCTAATACGTTCATGTTATGGTACGGTCTAGTGGACAGATACCTTAATACACAATGTACCAAAGAATCTTTGAGTACATGACCATCTCCTATTCCTGTCGAAAAATAGGTTAATGAAAATGGGGGCTTTTGATTGCCACAATGGCAGGCAGCACTGTGGCGTAAGGTCCAACGAACTTTCTAAATAAATACGCGAATCTTTTCTGTGTGTTTCTGGTTTTTTTTATTCTTAACTATTATTTTAGGAATATTTTATACAATAAATTAAAAAAATAATTTCCAAGTAAATTCCCAAGATATGAACAAAGATCTAGTAATTTTCTTTAGTACCAGTGACTGAAAAAATATGGAAAACCCTCATTCTGAGTCAGGATGCTTAGCCAAGTTGCTAATTGCTAACGCTTACTAGCGTATCGTAGTTTTCCCTCTCTGTCACTCTTTCATATTATTGCGACAAGGACAGCTAGCTGCCTTTCGTTTACGATTGACGATTAAGCGCTAGCGATTGGCAACTTGTCTAAGCACCGTCAGAGTACGTTAAAACTACCCAACTATAGTCCAAAAGCTCCCAACTATGGTCCAAAACTATGTCAAATATTATATTATTGACTATTTAGTGTAGTTATTATATTATTGGCGCACTTGTTACACAAAGTCTCCTCGTTAATGATAAAAAAACTTAGACAAAACCAAAATAAAAGCTTTCCATTAATGCTTAGCTAGGAGTTGAACCTGTGGACCATAGTTGTAGTACTGGACTATAGTTGTATGGTTTTACGGTAGCCGAAATGTCAATCGCTTACGCTCAGTTGGCCAACCGCGAACTCCAAAGTTCCCAAATTTGGGGGATTTGTCTCTGTCACACTAAAGAAGGCGCCATTAGCGTGACAGAGACAAATCCCCTAATTTGCGTACTTCGGAGTTCGCAGTAGGGCCGCAGTATGAGCATTCCACGAGAATGTCGCTTACGTAACGCGATTCTTTTAGTACTTCTAAAAATGATAGGAACCCGAGTTCTAGTGTGGCTATGAACAAATAAAACATGGAAGCCGCACGCCATATTAAATTGCCTTTCAAAACCAGTCCTGAATTTTAGTTGCCAAGTGTCAACCCCTCTTCAATGCATCACGGTAATGAATGTCAAAATCAACCTATGAAAACTTAAACCGCCATTTAAAAATAGTTGTGATTAGTCCATCAAAGTTTTAATTGGCTATATTCTATAAACATATGTCAAAGATGGTGCGCCGACATATGCGCGATGTTAAGAAAAGCGCTATGTCCTGCCCATCTTGGCACAATTGAACAATTGGTTTTGGGGGCATTTTTGAGCTGGCGTTAGACGTCCATGTTATATATGGTCGCAGTAGTGTGGTAATATTTCGGGACTTAACTTACACGTTCACACAGATTTTTCTAACTATGAGTATTCATTTAATGTAGCTGCCATAGATAGTATAAGCGTCACGTAAGCGACATTCTCGTGGAATGCCCCAGTAGCGTAGTTTACTCTTTCAGGGGGCTACCATGATGTTCGAAATGAGATTCATTTTTAGGTTCGGGTTTTCAGTTTTTGACACTCATTCTATGGAACTGATACAGTATGATTCAGATTAGGTCCTAAACTTAATCACATTAGTACGTAGATCGTGGTGAGGTTTTCTTTTTATTTTGCCCTTTTTCATAATTTTCAATTTATGGGTAACTTTAGGATTATTTCTACTGGGAATCACGAGTTCTTCGATCGAAATTTCCCTACATTTTCCGGATTTTCTCCTTACCATACCTACATATTCCTCCTTACAATACGTATTTTCCGGATTTCCTCCTGCCATACAAAATGTATGAAAAATGGTAACATATAGAAAAAAAATCCATGGAACATTTTTTCCTATAGGGATCAAAATACACGAGCTGTTTTGATCTGAGTAGAAATATCCCAAAATTTATCCATAAATTACAAAATTATGAAAATGGACAACATAAAAAGAAGTGCTCAGGTAGTTCCGTGTCACTCTTATCAATATTGCGACAAAGACAGTTGTGTTTTGTTTGCAACTGAGCGTTACGCCGCGGCCACGACATCGGTCTAAGGCGACCGGCTTAGCGGAAAACGTATGGTGCTCCCTCTCGTACCCATATCGGCATCCCGCTCCAACTCATGGATTCGCTCGCCGCTGGTCGCCTTAGACCAATGTCGTAGCCGGGACATTAGGGTGCGGTTTTACTGACGCGGAGCGGAGCGAAGCTGTGGGAGCTCGGTCAATGAGACCGCATAACATTGTTTCGAATTTTGTATTTGTTGAATAGTTATAATTGGTAAATTTTGTACAGCTCCGCACCCTTAGTAATTAGCATCTTGGCGACGCAACGGACAATATTGAACGTAAATTACGAGGTCCCGTTTTTCGTTAAAATATGAGCGATAAGGATAAGATAAGATAAATTTTAGTAACAATTTTTGTCAGCCTCCGTAGCCTAGTTGGTAGTGACCCTGCCTACGAAGCTGGAGGTTCCGGGTTCGAGTCCCCGCGAGGGCATTATTTGTGTATTTATTTATTTATCATAAATGTTTGTTCCTTGGTCATGGATGTCTATGTATTTAAGTATCTATCTATATGTATCTATCTATTGTATATGTATATCGTCGCTTGGCACCCACATTACAAGCCTTAATTGAGCTTACCGTTGGAGTAAGTCACAGAACTAAAATGACAAAGAACGATTGACAACGATTAAAAGCAAAACCAAAAACGAAACGCCAGTGTGTGCGTAAATTTGTCTATGTGTGGTCAGGAATAGAGTTGCCTGTTACAACAGACCAATTATCTATCGATGTCCGACTGTTTTATCGACAACATGTACCTATCATAGATATTCATTATCTTAGTTATTTTGCTATAAGGTTTAACCTTTAGTATGCGTTAGCGTCAAGCAATTCAAACAAGTTTTAACTTTGACGGCTATTTAACCATTAATCTTTATAGGAGCAACTATTCTTGCATACACAGTGTTTTTTATTTCCGTTAAATTGGACAGGTTACATGGGAAAAACAGAAGTTACTGGAGAGGAATTATTACTGGAGAGGTCGGGAAATAAGGGCTAAGCGTGCTGCAAATAAATGGGTAAAAAGACTAAAAAGCCGCAAGCAAATACTCATGACACTTCTATGACGTCATACGTAAAGTTAAAGAGAGAAAAGTATAGTTTGACAGTACGGTACTCTTTTCTATGACTGTCAAAATATAAGGAAAAAGTTTTGTGTTTCAGTTGATTACACATTAATGAGACACATGTTCAGATTAATATGACAGGTAATATGTACACATATTTTTGATTGGTGTATCTGTTCAAATGCATATGTACTTTTCTATGCTCATTTATTTTTGAAGCCTTGGATTTGCTCATATATTTATGAACTCGACTGTACCTACTGATACATAAATACGTATTCGGCCTGAAAACCCTCGTATCCCGGTTTCTGCAGTAATGTACTATTCTTATTAATTAAATAACAGTAAGAATTAAGCCACTCGTTTTTAAGAGAAATTAATTATATTTAAACTAAATAATTTCACTTAAATTTAACGGAAAAACACACTAGTAGGTATAACACAAAAAAAAACACAAAACATAATAAGGTCCTTTAAGTTATTTAAATACACATTTGTTTTCAAAATCTAGTATCATGACAGCATTGTAAGAAATAGACTGATTGAGTACGTTTATCGAACGAATATCGATATTGGTAGTTCACCATTTAGTCGAGCTCTAGCGTAGCGTAACAATTTATGTTTTTACACAAAATATCCTTTAATATTAACTATTGTGATAAATTATTAGCTCACAGTGATAGAACAACTAACAATTAATGCTACAATTTGATAATTCACACAATTAATGCTACTAAATAGACAAAATATCGTTTGAAAACAATCAACCGGCACATCATATTTACCTGTGAAACGAGTGTTTGTCGTTATTTCTGTAGTGGGCAACAAGGCAATCATTTACACAACACGACACCATATTGATTTCATGATCTGTATAAATTCCTTCTTATAAGTTTTAATTATAAAATCACTTTTAAAATATCAATCTCCGTCGACCAGGCTGATACGGCTGATATGTCACTTCGAAAGTGGTTATGCTTTTGGGATTGTTGTCTATCTTTTTCGCACTCGTGTAATACTCATATAACTGGTGGCTTCCCTTTCACACGCTTCCTTTCTCTATTAAGCGCTAGCGCGGATTCTAACTTTATGGAGTAAGTCGATTTGTGTAAGATGTCCAAAGATACTTTATTTTTTATTTCTGGCACTGAAAAAGGGCGACAAATTTAAATGTTCTATGAGCGATCAACAATACGAACCTATATCTTTTAAATTAGTCCCCTTTTACTACTGCCAAAGCTTGTTGGACAGAGTACACACTATAATTATACTATAAATACTATAATTATATAGTTAAATACTACAATTATAGTAATTAACTGTCGTAACACAATTGCCGCAATCGTGATTTTTGTTTTAATTTAACCTTAACTATGTTTTTTTTGCAATGGACCCAACAGAGCGTTAGTAATACGACTAATGTGATTACACGACATCGTGGTTATGCATCTAACTAATAATAAATAATAATAATATTAAAAAGTTTTATTTCAGGCATTACAGAGTCCCATAATAAACTAGCTTAATACTAAAAAAATCCCTTGGCATTAAGTTCGCTTTTTGTACATTAAGATTTTCTTCTGTGAAATAAAGTTTAAATAAATAAAAGTACACATCACAGAAATATTGGGAAATAAAAAAAATTGTGTAGCTATAATTTTATTTTTTAATATATACAAACAAACAAACGTAAGTTTACGCGATTAAGTCCCGTTTGTCGTATTAATTTTTTTATAATCTTTTTTTTTAAATTTTAGTCCGGCGAAAGCACTAAGCCATACTGCCTTAAGTGATAATCGTGAAAGTTTCAATATTGGCGTTTCGTTTGCCAGACGCTGCGACGGTGCGTGGGACCCGTGACGTCATAACGTACCCACGATGGAGTACCATCAGCTATCGCACAGTTCGGAAAACGTTAACTGCCCTTACTCTCAATTTCTCAGGTCAGAGGCTCTTTTTTCCAAATTTAAAATAAAAAATTAGTTAATTTTGGATTTTTTTTTGTTTTATAAAAATAGATCTGCATCAATACAATATATATTATGTTTCAAATTCCTGTAAAATATCGAATTTAACTAATTGCAAAATAATTGTAGGTACATAGTTAAGTTAAGGCCTTAATCAAAATAGAAATCATGGTCATAAAAACTATATGGTATAAGGTACACTCGGCTAAGATCGGATCTAATGTAAGGTCGGATTACCGCAATAACTACTAAAGTGCGAGTATTTTTTCCTCACTGGCAAGTTATGTTTTTTTTGTGACATATTTTCAACACACCCAAAAGTAGTCCGGTCTTACCAGGGTGTAACTTACTTTATCCAATAAACCATAGTACAACTACCGGCAGTAGTAAAAGGGGACAAATTTAAAAAATATAGGTTTGCATTGTTGATCGCTCATAGAAAAATTTAATTTGTTGTGCTTTTTGAGTTCCAAAAGTTGTTACACAAATTTTAACTTATAACACAAAAATTATGACGTTTAATTTTGTTTTGATTAAAGGCCTTTAATCGGGTGAATCAACTTTTTTCTGTCTGTTATTACCATGGTTACGGTCGCCTGAGTCACGCTGGTTTTATGCATAATTATGCTACTTAAACTATGCAAGCATGCATTTTTCTGGTATTAATAAATTATTTCCTTGATCAGCCATCTACAAACATGGACTATTATGCATGTTCACATAAATTAAGTAGCATAATTATGCATAAAACCACCGTGCCTCAGGCGACCGTAACCATGGCAATAACAGACAGAAAAAATGATTCACCCAATTATAAACATTTTTTTGCAATAACCTTTATAACGTATCAAATAGCTATCACAATCAGCTTAATTTTCAATCCGTAGATCCCCCTTTAAATAAGTATCACTTTAGATTCGATATTTACCAATATTCGCATTAATAACCTGAAAATTGCCGAACGAGTCTCGCTGGCGCGAAATTACTCGCTGATCGAAAATTGAAATTTCGTGTTACACCCATTACCATGCTGATGATGTTACCCGTAGGTAGAATCTGCACGAATATTTAGGGGATAACATAACAGGTACAATGTTTGATTTCAAACATAGGTTTCAAACTCTTTGTACTCCTGCGGCCTTGGCCGTCAGCGATAATTTCACTACTTACGAAAATCTTTACAGAAATGATATTTTTCAGTGCTATTTCGAGTGATTTTGATACTTTGCGAGTTTTTAAAGTATGCAGCAACATTTGAAGTGATGATTATTGTGTAATTGCAGAGAAAAGTGTGATAATGTTTTCAAAAAGTGTTTGTTTACATGATAAGACAAGTAAGGATGAATGCACTTTAGATCGTGGTAACCTCCATGTAATAGTCTGCTGCGAAATTAAATTTTTTCATGGGCAGCAACGCTTAGGGCTTACTCTTTTTTAAGTCTTTTCCCACAAATTGATTTGCCAGACTATAGTCAATCGATTCTTCCAAAATAAGTCGCGCATGTCCGAATGGAACATCTCAAATTGCGTTTTTATTAAAAACCACGGGCCGGTGCATTCGCAACATGGAATTTTTCCGTCGAGGTTTTGAATATTGCCTAGTGTTTGTTTTTTGTGTTTCACCATTGAAACATATATGAATTATCAAGAGCTTGAAATTTCATTTTCAGTACGTATGGTGCTCTTTTTACGCACTAGTGCGAGAAGTGTTTAATTTCTTGCCAAGTCGAAACTTCAGAGGACCACTTGTACTGAAAAATTTCGTACGATACACGTGCGAAAAGGAAATTGTATAACACGTTCGATAACAAAAAAAATCTAATCGGTTCACGATTCTCAGAGATATCGACGAACATACATTTCGTCGATATCTTCGAGAATCGTGAGCCGATTTGAACATTTTGATATATTTTACTATAAAAATACAGTAGAATTGAGAACCTCCTCCTTTTTTGAAGTCGGTTAAAAATAAAGATACACCAAAAATTTTATCCGTAACTTTTTTAAATGTACGCAAAGAACTGCGTCAGTACCCGACATTCTCGTGGAATGCACCTATGGGACAAATACCAATTTACTGGCCTCAATATACTAACGGTTGATTTCCTTTCAGCCTGCAGAGACAGGTCAGCGTGATGAGCATGAACCTCTCGCAAAAGCTGGACGACCTGCAGCGCGGCGACCGGCAGTTGGAGACGACGGTGGCCCTCTGCGAGATCAGGACCCAGCTGCAGGAGCTGACGAAGAGCGTCGAGTCATGCCAGAGCGAGGTTTCCGAGGTGAGAGAACGAGAGAACACTGTTTGGAGGACATTGAATCACAAACGTCCTAGGAGAAGAAAGTGGAGTGGTTGCCAGAGCGAGGTTTCCAAGGTGAGAGAACGAGAGACAACGTTGTGGTTTCTGAGGTGAGAGAAGGAGAGAACACTTTGTGTTGAGACGACGATGGCCCTCTGCGAGATCAGGACCCAGCTGCAGGAACTGACGAAGAGCTTCGAGTCATGCCAGAGCGAGGTTTCCGAGGTGAGAGAACGAGAGACAACGTTGTGGTTTCTGAGGTGAGAGGAGAGAACACTGTGTTTGGAGGGCATTGACCCAGACGTCCCAGAAGAAGAGAGTGGAGTCATGCCAGAGCGAGGTTTCCGAGGTGAGAGAACGAGAGACAACGTTGTGGTTTCTGAGGTGAGAGAAGGAGATAACACTTTGTGTTGAGACGACGATGGTCCTCTGCGAGATCAGGACCCAGCCGCAGGAGCTGACGAAGAGTGTCGAGTCATGCCAGAGCGAGGTTTGCGAGGTGAGGGAACGGGAGATAACGTTGTGGTTTCTGAAGTGAGAGAAGGAGAGAACACTTTATGTTGAGACGACGATGGCCCTCTGCGAGATCAGGACCCAGCTGCAGGAACTGACGAAGAGCTTCGAGTCATGCCAGAGCGAGGTTTCCGAGGTAAGAGAACGAGAGAACACTGTTTGGAGGACATTGACCCACAGACGTCCCAGGAGAAGAAAGTGGAGTGGTTGCCAGAGCGAGGTTTCCTAGGTGAGGGAACGAGAGACAATGTTGTGGTTTCTGAGGTGAGAGGAGAGAACACTTTGTGTTGAGACGACGATGGCCCTCTGCGAGATCAGGACCCAGCTGCAGGAGCTGACGAAGAGCGTCGAATTATGCCAGAGCGAGGTTTCCTAGGTGAGAAAACGAGAGAAAATGTTGTGGCTTCCGAAGTGAGAGAAGGAGAGAACACTGTGTTTGGATGATATTGACACAGACGTCCCGAGAACAAGAGACAACGTTGTGGCTTCCGAGGTGAGAGAACGAGAGCCAACGTTGTGGTTTCTGAGGTAAGAGAAGGAGAGAACACTGTGTTTGGATGATATTGACACAAACGTCCCGAGAACAAGAGACAACGTTGTGGCTTCCGAGGTGAGAGAACGAGAGCCAACGTTGTGGTTTCTGAGGTAAGAGAAGGAGAGAACACTGTGTTTGGAGGACATTGACGTTTCCGAGGTGAGAAATTAGAGAAAACATTGTGGCTTTCGAGGTAAGAGAAGGAGAGAACACTTTGTATTGAGACGACAATGGCCCTCTGCGAGATCAGGACCCAGCTGCAGGAGCTGACGAAGAGCGTCGAGTCATGCCAGAGGTTACCTAGGTGAGAAAACGAGAGAACACTGTGATTGGAGGTCTATTGTTATGGTGTTGCACCAATTTTCCAATCGTTGCTGATAAGATGTTTTTTTCGTACCCATTACCTAAATTTTTCTTCATTTTAATTTAAATACATATTTGAAGAACCAACGGCTAAAAAAACAATAATAAAATTTAAACTGGAAACAGGAAGCCGAGGAGGACTCACAGATAGTAATATTATAATCTGGTTCCCTATTTACCACGCACCAATTTCCAGGTGAAACGTGACATGGTCGCCATCAAGCAGGAGCTGGACACCGTGCAGCAAGTGAAGGAGGAGATCGAAGAGCTGCGGGAGTACGTGGACAGGCTCGAGGAACACTCGCAGAGGCGGAAACTGCGGCTGCTGGAACAGGTACCCAGTTTTGCACAGGTGTACCTTGTTTGGCAGGTGTACCTTATTTGGCAGGTGTACCGTGTTCGGAAGGTGTACCTTGTTTGGCAGGTGTACCTTGTTTGGCAGGTGTACCTTGTTTGGCAGGTGCAGGTTACCATGTAATTTCCAGCAGTAACTTGGTCGTCAAAGAGCTGCGTAAGGGCTCGTGCATAAATCACGCGAGGTCCTATTTGGAAAGAGTTCGCGAAAGAATCAAGAAAGATCACGCTAGGAGGGGAGGGAGTATAAGGAGACATCTTGTTTTTCTACAATGTACGAACTAAGAAAATTATGGAGTGAGATGGAAAAACTGAAGAGTGTAAATAAGTTCACACGATTGAGAGAATTCATTGCAGAATTTCTAGAACAACAGCCATCCAAAATTGATCAATTCCCATCCAAAGTAAGCTTAATTCTCAACTGAATCATCAGTCTTCCATAAGAAAGATTCACTTATCGATAAAATAATATATAGTGGAAGTCCCTAGCAAAATTTTGTTCTTGCCTCCGTGACTTCTATGTCAGTCGATCAGTGTGATCACGGAATTCCGGAATAACGGGCCGAATTGACGATGTTACAATCCCGATATTACCAAGAACCAATATCGAAATATCGGGATCGTGGTAATATTTTGAATAAGTAAATATTTATTGAATCATAAAACACAAGAAATACACATCAGAAAATAAAAGTCAAATTTACAAATAAAAGCCTTCACCTCTTTAATAAGTTGATTTCGGAGAAAATAAAATAAATTACACATTTCAGTTAATTAATCACGTTCACTAGTAGGTATGTCTTTGTTTAAAATTTTTATGTGTGCGTAAGTATGCAAAATAACACCAAAGAACCCGACAAACACAATTGTTTGACAAAGAATGAGGCTGTAGCAGATGTACAGTTTGCACATAATTATGTAGTTTGTATCGTTATCTGTAATATGGCCATTTTTTTAAGTTTTTCCTAAACTGCCCTAAAGTAAGGACTATTCTTTTCATTTCGGACTTTTAGTATGATTTCCACTCAGAATGCACGCACCCACGCATGCTCTTTCGATCCTGATAGAAGACATGTCCCAAAATTATCCATTTCGTTTTTTCATACATTTTGAATGGCGGTAACGGAAAAAAATTATGTAAATTTTGTAAAAAAAGAATCTCGTATTAGTATCGATAAAGCTCACGATTCTGAGTGGATATAATAAAAAAAAAACCCATGTTACAAAAACTTTGTGGGTACAACCTTGAAAAATTGTCCTATTACAAGGTATGGTTGCATAATTATCTCATTTCTTTATTCTTTGATTCAATGCAAAGATCAGAAGAATATGACCGTAATGTCACAGTAAAATATGAAAAAATACCTCTAAAAATCTATTTCGTATCAGCGTGTTTGCAGCATTTTCTATGGAAAGTTACACATGATATAAAACTTTTTCGCTTCAGTGTCTGACATAGTTACGTTCCATTTTAAATGTCAACACCTAGACATATTTGAATTGAAATAAAAAGGGCGTACTCGTGTCCCGCTTCAGTTTCGCATGCATAACCTGCCCTTTGTAACTTTTTGAATTTTATGCGAATAAAGCCATGCTGAGAGAAGGTACGAGTAAAAATGTCATTTTGTTCAAACTTGCAAAGCCACGTGGAAATTCGATTGTTTTACCTGCAAGGTTTTACAGAAAATCTTTTCCAGCGCATTTTAACGTCTTTGAAATACCTTTAAGACTGAAATCAGTTTTTAAGGCTTATGTTGGATAGTCGACTTGAGTGTCTTTGTAGATTCTATGTTTTATTATTCCTTTTTTATACCTTTACATTTATAAATTACATTTGTTTGAAAGAAATGTTTATATTTGTTTATCTTGTTTTTATTTTGCGTGTATTGAAGCGAGTCTGAGAAAACTTCAGGCACCAGATTATGCGTTTATTTTATACTTTACCTCGTAAGGCCCATTCTATTAAGGATATTAGGACAAGTGAAATAATAACCCAGTGTCCTAAAAAAAGGACATTTTATTTTTCATATTTCTTTGAAAATATGACGTCAGGGGCCGTTACGACTTGTTGTCCTAAAAATAGGACGTTGGGCCTTACGAGGTTAAATATTTGTATAAGTGCATGTGTGCGTGGCGTGTCCGTTGCAGCGTAGGAAAATTACTTATATTGCGAGGCGTATACGTGCGCGTGACGTACAAGCGGTGTGCCATCTAAATACCTACTATGACCATACCTTTTTTTTTTTAAGGAGAGGAAAAATGCATTACGCATACCACCCGGGTGTGGGGATGGACCCGGGTGGTTATGTGGGACTCCTCGTTGTGGGCTAATGAGACCCTGAGTTTACCCACTAAAAAACCTCTCCGTCTGCCGCCGCTATGCTGTAACGGTGGGCTGCAGGGACGCTCGCGCTTTACTTCTGCAGCACTATGAGTACTATGACAATTTCCTACGCTGCCTCGTTGTAGCCATGTATGCCACACTCACGCGCACATGAATGTGCTTCACATGCATCTGGTGTGGCTCGGTCTTTACTCAGGTCATTAGCATACCTGGGATAACTCGGGGCATTTATACGAAAGTGATGTAGCAAAATATTTTATCGACTAAAAATATATCGATGTTACTGTAAATGACAACATCAAAATGTTATTCGGCATAAATAAATATTAGGTAGTTACTCTTCAATTAAAATAAAAAATAAGTTTAAACGGGTAGTTACGCGTGTATTTTAAATTAGCTTTCAAAATATACAATTAATATTAAAATATCAATATTTAAATTATCAGTTTGATTAAAATGACATCTGCATACAAAAGGCCTGATATCAGATATGGCATCGAACCTTTGTACTGTAATCGATAATGTTCAATAAGCACATATTTTATGATAATTATATCGACATCTTTTTAATCGATATCAAATCCCTATAACTTGCCCCCAGTTATCCCAGGTATGGTCATTAGGGGTGCATTCGTCTGATATTCGAATCACATCTTAAAATTCTTGATATTACCGAGGAGTGGTCTGGCAACTACGTAGGTAATACATGCAATTTACTATTAGGTAGTCAAAGATATCATTACGGTTTAGGTGCCAATAATATATTTACACGACTTTAATGCCTGGAAATTAAGATCGTGTAAATATATTTTTGGCACCTACACCGTAATGATATCTTTGAAGTCGACAATTTCGCCAGAGTTGAGGTGAATGATTACACACACATCCAAATGAGATACTAATTGCAAAAAATGTACTTAGTGAATGAATGAATGACTTGCGTCAAAATATTGAAGCAAATCCCTTAAACAAACTTTTTGGTCAATCATACAGTTGCAATTGAGTTTGCTGTCAGTACGAAAAAAGAACACTAATTTAAAATTCCCCGTGTGTTTACACGACATGTTGATGTGTGCGTGACCTCAACTCTCGTGGAACTATCTATACGTGATGGACACATATCGCAACTAGAAATAAAACTTAATAAGGCTGTGTTTCGGTTGTAGAGTAACACACGTTTACACAGGAACGCTTATATTTTGTTCCCTTCTGGAGCCAATAGCTTTATTTCTTACTCAATTGCAGTAGGACCAGGGTGCTTAGACAAGTTGCCAATCCCTAACGCTTAATCGTCAATCGTAAAAGAAAGGCAGCTAACTGTCTTTGTCGCACTATATGAAAGAGTGACAGAGAGGGAAAACTACGATACGCTACTAAGCGTTAGCGATTGGCAACTTGGCTAAGCACCCAGTAGCCGTACCATGACTTTGCAAGTATCGGTAACATTAGGAGGAAAAAGCTCTGGAAACATAGCAAAAGACAACTCAAACTCATAACGGGGGTGTTTGGGTGCGGCTAAACAGACGCGGAGCGGATCGGTGCTATGCAAAATTGACCAATTACATTCTTCAAATTCAAATTCGAAATACTGTGATGCGGTCTCATTGGCCGAACTCCCACAGCTCCGCTCCGCTCCGCGTCAGTGAAGCCGCACCCTTTGCGGGACACTGTGGGGTCAAAACTCTTTTAGCCAAAATGGGTCTTTCTGACACCACAGGCTGTAGAATGTGTGGCGAGGAAGAGACAGTGAAACACTTGACATGTGAATGCTCTGCCCTCTCCAGATAAAGGATGAAATACTTCGGTTCCATCTGGAAAAGGAAGTCAAAACGCTGCCACTACGGTCCGTCCTCGAACATATTGAGTTGATAAATCCCTGGGGTAGGCGAAATAGGGGCTATTACACAAAAGATAGCAATGGGTCGAAGTGTATCCGCAGGGGCCCCACTAATAAGTTAAAATAAGATCACCGAAATAGCTCTCCGAATCGCTAAACTGTAGTGGCAGTGGGCGGGGCACATTGCGCGTAGAACCGATCGCCGTTGGGGCGGGAAGGTTCTTGAGTGGCGGCCACGTACCGGAAGGCGTAGCGTGGGTAGGCCTCCCACAAGGCGGACTGATGACCCGGTGAAGGTCGCAGGAGTCCGCTGGATGCGGGTAGCGCAGGACCGGTCATTGTGGCAATCTTTGGGGGAGGCCTATGTTCAGCAGTGGACGTCTTTCGGCTGATATGATGATGATGATGATGAAGATCATCGGTAACAACAGGTTTTACTCGATACGTAAAGCATGCTATCTCGCTAGCTCTAATACGCCTGTGCAAGCGCGATATAATGCATTACGTATCGAGTAAAACCAAACGTCCTTTACTTTCCAACTAATGGTATGGCTACAGTACTTATAAGTACTACAGGATTTACTTTAACTTCAGTTTACTTTAGCTTAGAGCTTAAGCGCTGTTTTAATGCTTTAGTCTACCAGAAGCCGAGAAAGTTGGCAAGTACTGGTTACATTAGCGTTTAACGTAAAGTAGTCCATCGCGCTTCCTCCAATACACAGACTGCTTAACGCGAGCGTGATAGACCACTCAACTCTTCGTCTTCGTTTAATAATAATAAGGATCCGTAAGCAGCTTGGGCCCGCCCCGTTGCCGGCTGCACCCTAGGTTAGGTTTTTTATGATGTATTTACTTGTTTTGTATTGTTTTTGTATGTTTTATTGTATTTTATTTTTATAAACCTATTATAAATTACCAAACCTAAGAGGAAGATTAAATAAAGGATCCGTAAAATAGGTATTGGATTCAATTCAATTCATAATTATAATTCAAAATCCATTGTACTGATCCTTAGCACAGACGAGGGGAAATGTATCGAGTAAATGTTAGTTACCAACCTCATGGAATGACTTACTGGATGCTTAGCCAAGTTGCCAATCGCTAACGCCAGACGCTACTAATATCGTATAGTAGTTTTCCCTCTTTGTCACTCTTTCATATTAGTGCGACAAAGACAATTAGCTGCCTTTCGTTTACGATTGACGATTAAGCGTTAGCGATTGGCAACTTGGCTAAGCATCCTGATCTAGTGTAAAGTGTCTGGATTGTCATTTGTAAGTTATATAAAAAATATTCGAATTATTTGAATTCTTAAATGAACTGAATACCTATTCCAAGTTTATAATATTCAAATGGGAAACCCAGGGAGAGGTAATAAAGGGATTTGTTTTAGAATTGTTGAGAATCGTTGAATAGAAGAAGCTCTATACATTCTAGAATATTCGCGTCAAAGGGAAAATGCGGTTCTCAAAGTTTCGCTCGTAGTTGGAGATTTAGGTATTCTACGGGAAATTTATCGAAATGGAAGTTAGTGTCGAAGTTCAGTTGTTCATATTGCGAGAAGTTTCAGTTAAATACTGGAACCAAAGTAGCAGCTAGGAGTAAATACTAAAGACGTAGAAAATAGCTAACACTAAGTAAATTTAATACTATGGTAATTTATTGGCCGTATGGTAACGGCAGATAGTACGGCAGAGGCTGAAGCAGAGGTACATGTACAAATAAAACATGGAAGCCGCACATCATACTAAATTGCCTTTCAAAAACGGTCCTGAATTTTAGTTGACAAGTGTCACCCCCTGTTCAATGCATCACGACAATGAATTTCTATGTAAACCTATAAAAATTTAAACCGCTATTTAAAAATAGTTGTGATTGGACCAATCCAACAAAGTTTTGATTGGCTATATTTATATTCTATAAACATTTGTCAAAGATGTTGCGCCGAAATATGCGCGAAGTTAAGAAAAGCTCTACGTCCTGCCCTGCCCATCTTGGCACAATTGAACAATTGGTTTTGGGGGCATTTTTGAGCTGGCATTAAACGTCCATGTTATATAATGGTCGCAGAACAGTACTGAACTTGACCATTCTATCGTCAGCTTATTGATTTTTGCCTTTATCGTGGGATTAAGTCGATTTGTGTAAGATGTCCCAAGATATTTATTTATTATTCCTTTATTTATCCTTTCTGTTTTTACAGTTATTTTTATTGTTTCTAGCCTTCGTCTCCGTCGATCGAATCAGTGAAAGAGAAACGTCGAAAAGTATGTAACAACCATGGAATCTATGGTCTTCATCTGCACTATGGTCATTATGGTATGCACCGATGTGTATGTCTGTGTACGTAACTTTGTAGGGGTAGCGTAATTTTCTGAGTCGCCTTACAGTCCACATCACTAAGGCTAGTTTCAGTGTCACGCGGACCAGAGCGGACCGCTCGCGCGGATCTCTCCGCGCGGAGCAATAGGTATGTATGCCGTCCGCGCAGATACCTCCGCGCCAGTCTGAAACGCGCCATTGATTCAATGGCTCTTTCTCTACTAATTGGAAAATCGCTGTCCTAGGCATGTATAACAAAATTAAATGAAATAATTATTAAAAAAAAAACTATTTTTCGTAATATACAATAGTAATGTTTTGTTTCCAAATGTAAACTCATTAGGTAATTATTATAATTTTTCTAACACACTCAAACACAGTCCCCTGGCGTGTCCCAAATTCAAAATTCGAACTATACGACAAATTATTGGCTATTCGTTGCAATTTGGTAAGACCTTGTTATATCATTTTAAAAGTTTATTATATTATGCATATTATTTGTTCATAATTTTTATTTAATTATTTTTAGATTTTATTCTAACATAATTTAAAAACTGTCCCTTAGCTTCAAAAACAGTCCTCTGTAGCGAATAAAAAATAATATAATAATATTTGTAAAAATTTACTGCATTATAGATGTTGCAGAGAGCGAAAACAATATCAATATCATAAAGCAAAACCACTAACCTCTTTTGATTTAAATGAATTGGAAGATAAAGTTGACAGAGGACTGTTTTAATTTGCCAGTAGAGAAATGCCCCAATACATATTGCTCCGCGTGTAGAGATCCGCGCGGGCGGTTCCGCGTGACACTGAAACCAGCAAATCGTGCCGAGAGTGCTACTGTTACACGGTGATATCATATCAGGGCCATTTTTTTTCAAAGTTCTCCCTCACTTTTTTGGAATTCAAACTTTTAATGCGATGTCCACTTGGAATGGCTAGCTGTTTCGATCCTGATAGGAGTACATGTTTGCCCCAAGGTTTTTTCCCGTTCCATTAACATTTTATCATACATTCTGCGGTAACGGGATGGAAAGTTCGAAAAGTATTATGTAAATTTTGTGACAATTTTTTTTGTTCCATTAGGATCGAAAGAGCTTCCGAATTTGAGTAGAAATCATATTATAAAAATACCTATGTTACAAAAAATTGTGCGGACAACTATGAAAAAAAATTGCCCGTCAGCACGGTTTAGAGTGCTGCTACTGAACCATAAACAATTGGCTTCTGCGAGTACATTTCGTTTAACCACTGTGAATTGATGAATAGAAAACTACACTTTGACTTAAGTTACAAGTCAGTAGAAAAATGCGATAGTATTAGACATCTGTGACAGAAAGCGGTTTACTTATAAAAACCGGTTTTAAAATCTGAAAAGCACGTACCCCGGACATCAATTCCAACTAATAATTGTTTAATGTTTCTAATGTGACCTCATAGACACGCACGTACCAAAGTGACACACATGTATCAATTCATATCACAACAGCATATACGTATACGACGATATCTTGTATCACTAAATCCACTTACCACCGTGTATCGTCCAAAACTCATTATACAGGGTGCTCGCGAGCATTCCAAAAGATTTTAACTATGCATTCTAGGCATCAAAATAAACAAAAAAAATATGAGACCTAATTAAAATACCACTTATAAATTGTTTTTCTTGTTTTTTTAGACTTTTTGAACACTTTTGGACATTTCCACTATTTCCAGTACTTTTTATTATAACAAAAATTTGTTAAAATTAATTATTTTAATTATTTTTTTAGGGACAGGTAAACAGGTAAAATAAGAATAAACTTGACGAAATAGTCAAGTTTATTCTTATTTTTTGATTACCAGGCAAAAAGTTTTGGTAATATCAAAACACATTGTGGTAACATTGTAGGTAATCAAAAAGAAGTTTGACGAGATGATGAAGAGACGAAGATGGCCAAGATGACGACATATTTCGAAAAAAGAATGTTACAGATGGTGTCTTTTTTAGGCTCTAGTGCGAGAAGTGGCTCATTTTACGACAGGTCCAAAACTTTGGAGGGACACCTGTACTAAAAAACGTCGTATGAGACACGTGCAAGAAGGAAATTCGTAACTCGTGTCGATTTAAAACACTTTTTCGGTCGTGTTTTAAAACATCGCCACTCGTTTCGAATTTCATGTTTTTCGCACTTGAGTCGTAATGTACTATTCTGTGCTTAAACTATGAATATAATTTATCCTAGATTGACCTATACACTTGTGTCAACAGTACTTTCTAAGCCCATTCTACCTAATTGCGGTTTACCTAAAGCATGTCAGAGGGTATTCCAGTTATTTGATGAAGCATCTTGTTGCAGGGTCTCACTTTCTTCCTCTCCTATGCCATCTTGGCGGCTGTTCTTGGCATGCTTCAATTCGGATACAACACCGGTGTCATCAATGCTCCTGGCAGGGTATGTATTACAATTAAATATATAATTTTTCTCAGCCACTCACTTGCTTTGATTTTTGCGATAGACTCTATGTCTATGAAAATAAGAGTGATGATATGTAACAAAAGCTGCATGAAGCAAGTGAGTGGTTAGAAATAGCAATGGAATATTATTTATTCAAATCACACACTGACAAAGAGAAAAAGGACATAACGTCGGGGGTAATGCAATACCGCGTAACTAACAAATTTAATTAGGACCAATTTGAGTGTCAATTGTTTGATATTTGAAATCTAGCTGCTTTGGTAGTTACGGGGTATTGCGCTATCCCGACGATAAGTAGGTATGGCGTATAAAAAAAGGTGCCTTGTACCTAATTGGTCTATCTCAGCAAAGATCTTATGTAATAGAAAAATACAACGACCGTCCCGCCAGAGATCAAGAGAGAGATGGAAGACCACATATTGATTTTTGTTTTAAAATATATTTATGTGAAAGAAAACAGCATTTCAACCTACCAAAATTTCATATGATTAAAGTTCTTGCTCGGTAACTTCGTAAATTCCAGGGATGTCGACATTTACATTTCAGTCACTCAATGCAATTTTAATTTTGGGCGACTAACATGTCCTTTTTGGGGTTCTTTAGTTCCCAAAGGGTAAAACGGAACCCAATTACTAAAACTTCACAGTCAGCCTCGTTGTCTGTCATCAGGCTGTATCGCAAGAACCGCGATAGCTAGAGAGTTTAAATATTCACAAATTATGTTTTTTTTTGCCGTATTTCTAAAAATACTAAAATCAAAAGAACGAGTACTTAAGAGTTTGCGAGTTTGGGAGCTTAAACAGAAAACGCCTTTTTAATTGTTTGCAAAGTCAATAGTACCAAATGGTACTTTATTAATAATTGTCGAGTATTATAGATAATTTCACCAGAATTGAGGTGAATGATTACACACACCTCCAAATTAAGTACTAATTGCAAAAAATTTAGTAAATGAATCAATGACTTGCGTCGAAATATTGAAGCAAATCCCTTGAACAAAGTTTTTGGTGGAACAGTTGCAATTGGGTTTGCTGTCAGTACGAAAAAAGAACACTAATTTCAAATTCCCCGTGTGTTTACATGACATGTTGATGTGTGCGTGACCTCAACTCTCGTGGAACTATCTATACATTAATTAATCTTATTCCAGAATATCGAAAACTTCATGAAAGACGTGTACAAAGATCGCTACGGGAAAGACATCACAGAGGAGACGGTGAAGCGGTTATATTCGATCGCGGTCAGCATTTTCGCCATCGGTGGCATGCTTGGCGGGTTTTCTGGCGGAATGATCGCAAACCGCTTTGGAAGGTATGTGTCACATCCGGGGACCGGAACCGGTATTTCAAAAAACCTTGATTTTTTTTAAATGTGGTATATTAGCACTAATAGCATCCTGTCCATCGTGAGCGGCAGGCTAGACTGTCCTTTGCAAAAATACTGGAGACAGTTCCATGGTAAGCCCAGTCTGTGGCCTATTTCTCGAAAGCTTGTAATTTGTAATACAATCAGAAATCCTTATCTAATTAATAGTGTTAAAAAGAGACTTCCACTTGTATTACAACTTACAAGCGTTTAAGAAACGGGCCCCTGGTCGCTGCTCCCGCAGTTTTTAAATTAATTTTTGTTTGTTTGTTTGTACCATTCTAACCCATTTTATTACTTTGTATTACCTACTAACAAAATATGGACCACGGTCTGCAATAAGTGATTTCAATTTCAATATTCTTTATGAAGTAATCTCAATATTTTATGTTACTTACAGCATCTTATTTTTAAATGACTCCATTAACTTAGAATTTATTTATTGAAGAATGAAACACCGAAGCGTTCTTTTGTATGGAGAAAATACCGGTATCCGATCTCTGGTCACATCAATGGCCGTTTGATATAATTTCCTTCCGATTTCGACCTCGGCGACTACTTAACCTGATTACCGTAAAACCACCTTTAATAGTCCAAACACTCTCAAGAATGGTCTAAAACTTATCGAATATCTTCCATTACGCGTAGTTGCTGCCCATTGACCCGCTATTTCCCTTTAAATCGATCTGTTCTGAGTGATTACCCAAGATACCAGTCGCTAACTCTCAATAGCGTAGCTCAGTAGGCTTAGCACATAATTAGTGCGACAGTATCTCGCCGCGAGATAAACTATCGATACTTCTTTTATTCATACAGTTAGTAAAAAATGGAAAATGTATCTCGCGGTGACGTACTGACGTACCAATCATATGCTAAGCATTCTATTTGCTATTTACCCCATCAGGTGGCAGCGCCACAAGTTGACTGTACAGTCGGTAACCCCTGCCACCCCTGCCTTGTAAAGTCTGGTCTGGCTCCCGGTTACCGCTACTAGGTTAAAAAGAGCGTAAAAAACTTTGAAGACGCTCGGCTCATGAATCTCGATGCGAAACGTCAAATACGTAAGTCCCGGCCGAAACCCTCCTATAACTATACTTACAATAATTTTGGCCAACTCTACTGCCCCACTTGTGACAGAGTTTTTAAAAGTAAGTTCGGCTTTGCAAGCCACAGCAGAGCCCACGCTCGTAATTAGCCAGGGTCGCCGTTGCCGAGTACGGCATGGATGGCTATATATGTATTTGCCACCCGAATGGTTAAGCCAGTTTTATTTCGTTTGCCTTCTAGATTGGCAATTTTAAGCATTGCCTATACTGACATGAAAATCTCTCGGTGCAGGAAAGGCGGTCTACTCCTCAACAACATCCTCGGCATCAGCGGCGCCAGTCTCATGGGCTTCACCAAGATCTCCCACTGCTATGAGATGCTCTTCTTTGGCCGGTTCATCATCGGAGTTAATTGCGGTTCGTAGCTTTAGCATAATAAGTTAATTATCTTATAAAACTCTTATTGTCATTTAAAGGCACTCCTTTCCTATTGAATTGTTTGATAAAAATCACGACTACACTCTTTCCAGTTGCTTACTATTGGCCACAGGAAAGAGGGGCTCTACAGTTCAGCTGAACACTCACTTTTTTCCTATGGTCGATAGTTAACAGCCTGTGGACAGGTGGTAATGATTTTTATCATACAACGCCATGAAAAAGGAGTACCTACGTCTTAATAAAGAAAAGGTTTTCATAAGAAAATCAAGCTCTGACTCCAAACATGGTATGGTTTGACCCATGTATATATTGTAAATTGGTAATTAATGAGCATTCGATATTTCGGCTGTGTTACTAATTCCAGCTCCACGGAGTAACGGAGTTACACAAAATATCGGGTGCTCAATAATTTCAATTGATTTGGTAAATATCCCTTTAATTCATACTCATAATGAAACGACCATGTCAGCTTAAAAAAATATCAATTTTATTTCATATCTCAAACACGAAACAATTTACAGACGTAATGTCCAAAATTGAAAACCCTGACTGCGCTGCCGTTTGGTCAAAGGCTTAATAACAATATCTTTTCAACAGGACTGAACACCTCTCTAGTGCCAATGTACATATCTGAGATCGCTCCTCTGAACCTACGAGGTGGGCTGGGCACTGTCAACCAGTTGGCTGTCACAGTTGGCTTGCTGCTGTCCCAGGTCCTAGGCATTGAGCAGATCCTTGGGACGGATGACGGCTGGCCTATACTCCTTGGTAAGTTCCCTTTATACTATTAGGATTACGCTTCGCACACTACATTAGTCACAACAGTAAGAAATACATGTGTCTCCTCACTCCCGATGGGTGTCGTAAGAGTTGACTAAGGGATTAAAGTGTCGCTGGCCATTCATTTATTGATGATGAGCAGCAGCGTCATCATAGTAGAAAACGATTTTCATTGCCAATCCGCTTGCATTATGGTGATTATGGGTATATATTTTCTAATCCGTCCATATAAGGAGAGGTGTATGTCTAGCAGTGCACTAAGATAGACTGATGATGACTATTAGAATTAGAATGGCCTTGCAATTTAACAGTTATATTACTAAGTGATTACAATATAATTATTATGAAGTATCCGTCAGTAGAGGATGAATGGGTAATAAGACTCTTCGGTAAACTGGATAAGAAGATCCTAAGACGAAATATTATGCTACTGAATTCATATTTGTTTAATAATTCTGCAAGCACAGCTACTATAAAACCTAGTAAGCGAATAATGGTGCCAATTTTATCATGCTACTGTATACAAAAACTGTTCCGATTATGTCTTTTTAGTTCAAATGATTACCTATCTTAACTCTTTTTGACTTGAGTTTGCACATGTTTAATCCAACAGCTGCAAGCTCAAATTTTGGATTCTCAGAATTTTGTACCAATGTTTTAGTATCAATTTCACACTAACAAGTTATAACGTGAACAAATATTACAAATGATAAAATCGGAACCATCATAGCTCTACTGTTGGTTAGAGTTTGCTCGGAAAGATATGAATTTTAAGTTTCAAGAGTTGGCAGTACTAATTAGGGCCCGTTTCTCCAAAGCTTGTAACTTTTAATATAAGTGCAAGTCTCTTCTTGACACCATTAATTAGGTAAGGAATTCTACTTGTATTACAAGTTACAAGCTTTCGAGAAATAGACCAGCGGCCTATTTCTTCTATGTTGTTGTTGTATTCTGGCCATTTTCCGCAACTCCACATCAAACGTGCATATTTTGCGTGGTCCCAACGCTGGTCCAGTACTCGTTGGGGACTTCACATACACCCTTGAGTTTCTACGCCGGTGTATGCAGGTTTCCTCACGATGTTTTCCTTCACCGTAAAGCCTTACCTATAATGTTAAACTGATATCAATGATTTGTTTATTTCTTCAAATTTGCGTCTGATTTATATACTCTAGGGCCAATTTTCATATAAAGATCATAAGGTTAGTTCCTATTTCTGCCGCCATTCAACTCATTTCGAATAGACTCTAGCTGTAATCCTTTGCATGAGATAGCCGTACGGGTAAATCCATGTAACTGTAATGAAAATGACCATTACATTGTCAGTACACGTGTAAGTGTTACACTGATTTGCACAATTAATAAATAAACATGCTAGAAATTGGTCATTTTCAATACGGTCTTGCATGGAATTTCCCGCATGAGGAATAGTCTGCGTAACGTTCTTTCTCATAATTTTGTAC
Source organism: Thaumatotibia leucotreta (assembly GCA_025490895.1). Classification (NCBI taxonomy): domain Eukaryota; kingdom Metazoa; phylum Arthropoda; class Insecta; order Lepidoptera; family Tortricidae; genus Thaumatotibia; species Thaumatotibia leucotreta. The sequence continues at coordinate 59,306 of JALPQI010003524.1, read as the reverse complement.
CACTACGGCATTAGTGTTTACCAACGTATCCAAATCAAGGTAGCCGTACCATTATTTATCTACGGCTAGACTTAACAAATGTGAAAATATGTGTTTAGGGTGTTTCTATGCGATTATTTACGCGTTTTTATTGTTCATCATTGCCATTGATCAACACTTTATTTTCCGTTTTAAAAAAGCAAACGAGACTACTCGTATTATGCCAGAATAGCAGACAAACATGCGTCTGCTACAAGATAACCGAAAATGACTCCACTATTTATACGCAGTTCGTCAATAATTTGGGAATGGTAATGACTTGATTCGTGCGACAGAATAATCGCATAGAACCCTTTATTTTTGGCTCGATCCGAAAACATTTTTTGGGTAAATAGCTTTCTTAAATCTTTTTATATGTAAATTTTATGGTTAATTGCTATAGCAATTAACCATTATTAACCATACTTGCATTTGTACAGGGTACAAATGCTTGATTTAGATTGCTAAAATCAGATTTGCTATTCTTTACAAATTTGGTCTTAATAAGCAAATGTGCAATGGTGTCGTTATGCCATAACGACACAATTCTTATTTAGTAATGTAATGATAACTGTTGAATAATAAATCCACCAGCTTGTGGTTAAAACAGTGTTAAAATACAACCGACAGCTAAAGTCTCTATCTAAAAATACCGAGTCACATCGTCTGCTCAGACCCGAAGTCACGTTCTGCTATTAAAACCTCAGACCTCCAATCGCGGGGCACACCGATGACAGAATGTTGTTTGATCCAATTCTCTATTCCGGTACTGTCTGTACCGTTACCAACTTACCTTTTCCGTTCGCTAACCGCATCTGGGCTTTCTATCTACTGTCTATTAATATATTGACTGCAGATTTAAGTTTGCTGATATTACTATTTTAACAGAGGACAGAAGTTTAACATGTTCTCAGCTCGAGCCATTAAAAGCTTGTCTGATTTATTTCAGAGAGATATTGTTCTATTTTTCTGCGACGTGACCTTTTCTTGTTAATGCTGTATTGATTCTGCGGTTTGCGGTAACTTTGAGAGTTTATGCAATGCGAACTGGTTTATATTATGGTTTATAATTATCGTTGTTGACGTCAGCTTGATGAGAGCCGACCCTGATAAATAAGAATACGGACTTTGCATCTGCTTGTTCAAAACATAACTTGACTGTCAATTTTAGGTTGAATAACATTTCTTGATCTTAGACTTGCAAATTGTTCACTTATTTTATTTAACTCTGCTGAGATGTAGCAACAGTTAAGTGTGCGGCTACACTGACGCGGAGCGGAGCTGTGCAAAATTAACCAATTACATTCTTCAAATTCGAATTTGGAACACTGTGATGCGGTCTCATTGGCCGCTCATTGGCAGCTCCGCTCCTCTCCGTGTCAGTGGAGCCGCACCCTAATGCCACCTTTTAGCATTACTGATAAATTATTTAAGCTATTTTTTAATTCCCAAAATTAAAAATGTCATAAAGTGTATTATTATTAATATCACCCATTGAGAATGTGTCGAAACAGCGCAGCGCTGTAACTATAATTAAACGGTTAAACTCATGTGTATTTAGTCACTACCCGCAACATGTTTCGGAGAGCCTAGGTCTCCATTATCAAGCACTCAGTATACACGCCTCATGACTGGCGCGTAGTGACTTTAACCGTTTAGTTTAAATTCAAGCCGAGCTATTGTTGTATAAAAAAAACTACAGAAACAGAATCAGTTCCAAACTTAAACTTTCCAGGTCTGGCGATCTGCCCCGCTATCCTGCAACTGCTGCTGCTGCCGGCGTGTCCAGAGTCACCGAGGTACCTGCTCATCACGAGGCAATGGGAGGAAGAAGCCCGTCGTGCACTCAGGCGGTTGCGGGCGAGCAATCAGGTAACCTCTTCAACGATCCTGTGGTCCTGGCAGCATTGTCTAGATAGTCCCGTTCTATGCTATGCTAATTCAATCAAATCTGGTACTTTACTAGGCGATTCCGGGAAAGCGTTAAGAAGATTCCTTAAGGTGCATTCAGACCTAACGAACATTCGCTATTCTAACCTCCCACTCTACGAAATTCGATCGTTACACAAAACGTGATTGGTTGATTTCGTAGAACGGGGGATAGAACAGCGAATGCTCTTTTGGTTTGAACGCACCTTTAGTGATCCTGTTTTCCTGGTACCTTAAGTCAAACTGACTACCTACTACCATTTTCAAATCCATGTCGTGTTAAATTGAGTCAGAAAGTATTAGAATCTATTTTTGGCACTACAAGTTAAGACTTATGTTAAAGATGCCAGTGAGGAATCAAACTTTCTTTCAGGATCCTTATTCTGGTATTATGAATCGAAAATAAGTCTCCTACTTTAGATTCTATGCCATATGGGAGGCTAAGACTCATTCGGGCAAGAAACTAGATAGCTCCTGAAAGCCACAAATATGTTCTACTTTTCCATAATATAATTATAACGAAGAGAGTAGTATTTATTTCTGAATGATGGGAGCTGGGAGACAAAAGAATTTACAAGCCAGGTTTTTGAATCATTTGGGCATTCAAGCATTTGAATATTTACTATAGGTAGTTCTACAAGAGTTGGTGTCACCCCTGCGACCATAAATAACATGGATATCTAAGGCCAGCCGTACACCTGTAAGTTCTTACGTAAGTTATAGGGACGGGGCTATACTAAGGAATGAGATAGTGATATTCACCTCTCATTCCTTAGTATAGCTCCGTCCCTATAACTTACGTAAGAACTTACAGGTGTACGAGCGCTCTAACGCCAGCTCAAAAATGGCCCCAAAAACAGTTGTTCAATTGTGCCAAGATGGGCAGGACATAGCGCTTTTCTTAACACCGCGCATATTTCGGCGCAACATCTTTGACAAATGTTTATACAATATAGCCAATCAAAACTTTGACGGACCAATCACAACTATTTTAATATGGCGGTTTTAGCTTTTATAGGTTGATATTGAAATTAGTGTTCTTTTTTCGTACTGATAGAAAATCTAATCTAACGTAAGATTGACCAAAAAGTTTGTTTAAGGGATTTGCTTCAACATTTTGACGCAAATCACATTAATTGATTCATTCATTCACTACATTTTTGCAATTAGTACTTTATTTAGATGTGTGTGTAGTGTTCATTCACCTCAACTCTGGTGAAAATACCTATACCCTCCTGCCGCCCAAACAATAAAAATTGCCAGTGAAATTTTATTTAATAGTGCAGGAATTAGAATAGGATTTCATTTGTTTGAGGAGACCATTTAATAGGCCTCTGGGCGGCAGGAGGATACAACAAAACAAATTTTCTCACTCTCACTTTTGTGATTCAGGTCGAAGAAGACATCGAAGAGATGAGAGCGGAAGAGCGAGCGCAGCAAGCAGAGGCCTCTATCTCTATGCGGGAGCTGCTGTGCTCTCCAACTCTTCGGGCTCCTCTCCTCATTGGTGTGGTCATGCAGCTGTCACAGCAGTTGAGCGGTATCAATGCGGTGAGTCATGTGATCGCCTTTTCTCGTGGCGTCTACTGGGGATAGCTGTCACAACCGTTGAGCGGTACGAATGCGGTGAGTCGTGTGATCGCCTTTTCTCGTGGCGTCTACTGGGGATAGCTGTCACAACCGTTGAGCAGTATGAATGCGGTGAGTCATGTGATCGCCTTTTCTCGTGGCGTCTACTGGGGACAGCTGTCACAACCGTTGAGCGGTATCAATGCGGTGAGTCATGTGATCGCCTTTTCTCGTGGCGTCTACTGGGGACAGCTGTCACAACCGTTGAGCGGTATCAATGCGGTGAGTCATGTGATCGCCTTTTCTCGTGGCGTCTACTTGGGATAGCTGTCACAACCGTTGAGCAGTATGAATGCGGTGAGTCGTGTGATCGCCTTTTCTCGTGGCGTTGAGCAGTAGTGTTCGGTGTAAACGCCCGTGAAATGACTTACCTTCGTGTTTGCCGTGTTTCGGGGTCAGCCGGTGTATTTACCAGCATCTAGCGGGCCAGCAAGGCGGTGGCAACTAACAGGTTACTGATTGTCTCCTGTTTGTTGCCGCCGCGATTTGGGTTCTACTTTTCACTTACGATCAGGTGGAGTGGAGCCACTTTGTTGTGCCAACGTTATTTTTATTGGGTCGGCAACGCGCATGTGACACCCTGAGGTTGCAGGCGCCCATAGGCTACGGTGACTGCTTTCCATCAGGCGGGCCGTATGCTTGTTTGCCACCGACGTGGTATAAATTAAAAAAAAGTATGAATGCGGTGAGTCGTGTGATCGCCTTTTCTCGTGGCGTCTACTGGGGATAGCTGTCACAACCGTTGAGCGGTACGAATGCGGTGAGTCGTGTGATCGCCTTTTCTCGTGGCGTCTACTGGGGATAGCTGTCACAACCGTTTAGCGGTATCAATGCGGTGAGTCGTGTGATCGCCTTTTCTCGTGGCGTCTACTGGGGATAGCTGTCACAACCGTTGAGCAGTATGAATGCGGTGAGTCGTGTGATCGCCTTTTCTCGTGGCGTCTACTGGGGATAGCTGTCACAACCGTTTAGCGGTATCAATGCGGTGAGTCGTGTGATCGCCTTTTCTCGTGGCGTCTACTGGGGATAGCTGTCACAACCGTTGAGCAGTATGAATGCGGTGAGTCGTGTGATCGCCTTTTCTCGTGGCGTCTACTGGGGATAGCTGTCACAACCGTTGAGCGGTATCAATGCGGTGAGTCATGTGATCGCCTTTTCTCGTGGCGTCTACTGGGGATAGCTGTCACAACCGTTGAGCGGTATCAATGCGGTGAGTCATGTGATCGCCTTTTCTCGTGGCGTCTACTGGGGACAGCTGTCACAACCGTTGAGCGGTATCAATGCGGTGAGTCATGTGATCGCCTTTTCTCGTGGCGTCTACTGGGGACAGCTGTCACAACCGTTTAGCGTTATCAATGCGGTGAGTCGTGTGATCGCCTTTTCTCGTGGCGTCTACTGGGGATAGGTGTCACAACCGTTGAGCGGTATCAATGCGGTGAGTCGTGTAATTGCCTTTTTGAGGAGGAATTTCATTTCGTTTGATGGAACCTTGGAGAAGCTAGGTGTCTTGCTGTCAGGACAGGAGGAGAAGTTTCCTGCAGCTTGATAGGTACTTCCTCAGATGCTTTTTGAGTGTACTCACCTACATGTATCCTGATTTAGAATTTCGAAATGTTAAACATATTTGCTTCTCTGCTGTATAGTTTTCTAGAAGAATAATTATAATACTTAGTCGAGGCGGTCAGGCAATATCCTTAGGATGCCGTTCTTGCTCCCTCTTACTCGTCTTTTATCGTTTATATTGTAATAAATAAACTAATAACATAATACCGGTATACGATCCCTGACAACAGGGTTTCATAATCGTCCGATAAGTGTCAAGAAAAAGTTTATTCACCCCAACACTTCCAATCTATCGGGATTGATATTTCTTATCTAGTTTAACTTGTGTTACAAGACCATGGTTAAAAGTTAAGGGTGTCCAAGAAGTCTAATATTTTTATACTTATTTATGACGTAGCCCGTGCATCGAGCTTTCTGATCATATATAAAAATATAGAAAACTAAGTTTAGGTAACGTCAACATACATGGCTGTGACTCGCAAAACTATATGAGAAATACCCATTCGATTCAGCATTATCTTTGACTCTTGACTTTATTCCATCTCCAGGTATTCTACTACTCGACCTCCCTCTTCACATCCTCGGGGTTGACGGAGGAAGCAGCCAAGTTCGCGACCATGGGCATAGGGGCTATCATGGTCGGGATGACCCTCGTATCACTGCCACTTATGGATCGGACTGGACGAAGGTACGTTTCTTAGGCTGCGTTTCCACGTTCTGTTGCCGTGCGAGAGTAGGTATCGACTCACTGTGATATAATGGGGTTTATTATCGGACGCGGCAGGTGTTGTCGTTAGGTATACTATGATACCTGAGTACTATTGTTATTGTACTTTAGTCTGGAGCGCAGCGCCAACAAACTGTACGTATACAGTTTGGCGAACGCTTTATTTATAGGTATTTTGTATTTTCTATGGTAAATAAATAAAAAATAAAAAACTTACACTGAAAAAATATTTACCAAAGTGACTTAGGTCGGTTATATTACGAGGAAACTTTGATATGATGATTGATGTAACAAATCGTTGCTATCAAATTTATAAAACTAAAAAGTTTGAAGTCGATACCAGAGTTCTGGTTAAATCAACAAAGAACATTGTATTGACCAAACAGCTGGTGTAATCAACCAAATTAATTTAGTACAATGCTAATATAAAAAGTTTGGTAAAATCAAAAAAAATGTGATAGGACCCAATCAACCTTAATTTCCGGTTAGAATTACGCAAGGTCTGATAAATCCAACTTAGCATTTTTTTCAGTGTAGTTTTCTGAGCGAGCATTCACTTGTTCATGGGCTGACGATAGGATGGAAATCCTGTTTTCATCTGGCCAAGAACGAACGAATGCTCGCTCAGGACACTAAGTGATAACGCGGCTACACAAACATGACAATGACATTCCGTTAAACCACCAGACTATAGTCCTAACGCTTAATGGTCTATAACTTAATTGGATATCTTCCATTCGATGTAATCGTTCTATTAATCGTGCTATTCATGGCTAAAACATCTCATTGGTAAAAAAAATATGAAAAGAGCTATGATGCTTATTTAAAAGTTGAAATTGTGAACAATTCGAATTGTTAGTTGCAGTATTGGGATCAAAATGTTTTTCGTTGTCTTCATTTGTGTCCCTAAAAAACGTGACGCAGCGCAGTGGTGATGTTTTGGTATCAATTTCTGATGTATGGATTAAAATCTAACGTGAAAAAGAAATACAAGTGCACCGTATTTTTTTTAAAATACTGAGTCGAGATGGCAACTAAAAGCGTGGTATGAAACAAGACAATGAAAATAATTTTGGCCCATTGGACCATAGTTGGATGATTTTACGGTTCTCTTTTAGTTATCGGTCCCAGTTAAAGTTGTTGAGATTGAGACAACCAAAATAAATGATTGAATCATTCTCGAGCGCAACCACTAGCCTCGTCCTGCTTAATGTGCTTTCTAAAGGACATATTCGACTTTTGTCAAATAATGAATGAAAACTCTGCTTTGATTGAAATTACACTCAAAATTATATTCTTTTATGTAATATGTACGTAGGACAAAAGAAAAGCTACCATATAAAGGGTCCACGGAAAGTACATAATATATCTAGTCAATTCAAATTACAGAAGGAAAAATCACCTTACTTTGAACAGAATAAGGTGTGAATGAGCCCTGATTTTTTTAGGCACTGGACATGTTTTTTCCGAGGACCCTTCATATTTTGTAATACATTAGGGTAATTCCAAACGAGGCTAGAGTCACCTTGCCCGAAAGTTGTTGAAATAGGTATGATGACTGTAGTTAAAATAAATTATTTAACATTATGCACGACAAAATACACGAAGAAATTATTACTAAGATGTAGATTGTAGTAATTTTTGAACAGAACTTCTATTTAATCAATTGAAAAGAACTTAAAAAAGTAGGTCATTTGGCAGGACAGTACTCAAACCTGACGTGACTTTTGAGTATTTCATATAAAATTCCATAGTGGTGATTGTTTTGACAGTTCGAAAAAAGATGCTGATTTGAGTCATCAGTCATCATGCCTATTGTGGCAGCCGCAATAAATGATTGGATCATTTTCTTGCCTAACCACTAGAGTGACGACGCCCTGCTAATATTGCTGTTTTGCTTACAGGACCCTTCACCTGTACGGGCTCGGCGGCATGTTCATCTTCTCGATCTTCATAACGATATCATTTCTTATAAAGGTGTGTCCTATAGTATTAAGGTCTCGAAGGAACTTAAGAACTTTCTGGAAAGTAGGGGAAAAATATTATGATATAACTATAAAACTTCCTTGGGAATCAATCATAAGCAGAGCCCCCAAATAGTCATGAATACAAATAGTTTTATTGAACTTATTAATCATTTTAAAAATATGCTATTATTGCTTCGAATGTAATATATTTACACGCGGATTAACTGTTAAAAATAAATTAATCGTATCGTACAATTTTTTTTGGACTTTGAAATTGTACTAGGTATTGTCATCTTCAATAAAAGTTTCATGTTTCATGATTAATATTTTTAATAAAGTGTTAAATTAATGTATGGCTGCAGAATCGAGATCAAAAATAGAAGTTTGTTTATTAGTCTGCTTCAATCGTTTGAATATTAACGACTTAACATCTACCTATCTACGACAATGTCTAAAATAATGTAACTTATAGCTGGTCAACACTAAAACCTTCTAAAGTCTTTAACAATATTTTTCATTTAAAGTATGTTCATATATTTAAGTACCTAATTGGGCGTTTTCCAAAAAAAAAATTACTCGTCCAGATCCGAACGTTCCTAGGCTCATTTGAATCAATATCACGAGCTGAGTCGATCTATTTAATAAAAAATAAAGTCACAAAAAAAATCTATGACCCTACCGAGTTTATCGAATATTTCTAGAATCTGTCTCTCTCACAAATTGGTGACAAAGACAGGTGCCCCAAAACGATTCGAGATTTTCGCGGTTGCCATATAATACTGACAAATCAATACAATTTATAACCTGTCTTGTAAATGGTTTCACTCACAATGACGCATGGGGGCCATTTTTTTCAACGTTGCCCCCCCCCCTACTTTTTTGTAACATAGGTATTTTATATAATGATTTCTACTTGGAATCGCGAGCTCTTTTGATCCTAATGGGAAAAAAATATTTATATACATTTTTCGAACTTTCTATTCCGTGACTGGCATACAGAATGTATGAACAAATGGTAACTGAAAGGAAAATACCTTAGGATACTTTTTTTTAATTATGAAAATCAAGGAAATCATATAACAAGTTCCAAATCAAAAAAGTGTGGGGGGCAAATTTGAAAAAAAAGGCCCACTGATTTTTCAAAAATAACTTTTAATGATATGACAATACGAACAGAGCCGCGTGTTTGTGTACGAAACGATTTAAAGTTAACTTTTAGGTTATAAAATGTATTCTATTGAAAAATGTCAATTGTGACTTTTTAATTCATGGTAAATTAACGAGAACTCAGAATGCTATCCCGTTTACCTAGTGTTTAGCATTTGCTGCTATCACAATTATAATAGTTAAAACTTATAAAAGATGGCAAACTCTTTGAGCCATCTTGGCGGACAGCCAGTCCGCCATCTTGGGGAGGCCGCCATATTGGATTTGAAATGACGTTTCTTAGCTAGTCACGTACTGTCATCAGAACTCAGAGCGTGTGCAAAATTTCATCCTAAAAAAAGACCGGGAAATGGGTCAAATTTAGATTCCAAAAATTTGTTACATACATAGTTAATACTAATAAAAGTGTGTTGAAAATAAACACGAGCCACTGAAAACCCTGAACGTGGTGATTTAGTAGGCTATACTGAGCAAATTTTACTGTGTGGCCAATCACGAAAGCTAAAGAACAAAATTATCTTTTTCAAACATTTTGACACATTTTGTATGAAAGAGCCAATTTTTTTTTGAGATTTCTGGGTTAGCTCCTTAGTAAAAGTTGTTCAATATAAATCACTCCAGTACCAAATCACTCCAGGTTTTCAGTGGCTCGAGCATTCGCTATTATTCTATCCCCCGCTCTACGAAATCAACGAATCACGTTTTGTGTAACAATCGAATTTCGTAGAGTGCGTGCAACAAATGATATGACGCAATTCTGTGCTCTCGTTTTTTATACCAACAATCTTAAAACGTGATATTACTTTTAAATTAGTATCTAAGATAAATATAAGTATTAGAATAAGCCGTAACCTAAGCTTTAAAATCATTAATTCATTAGTTTAGTAGTTTCATCAATACCGACTGTCTGGGTTGTAGTAAAATAATTATTTTGTATTGTCCTACAGACTCATTAGTGACTGACAATCACTAGATTTAAGCAAAACACTAACTCCCTCGTTCATAAACGACTCCTTACCTAACAAGCTGATAATTATCGTTAGAGCCTTATCACACTTGCGATTTGCAAGCGATTTGAAAGCAAAACGAACGCGCTGGGAGTTCGTCGTGAGTCAATAATCGATTCGCTGCGAGTGCGTCGCGATTACGTCGCTAACGGAAGTGTTTCCTCTTCGGAATTCATTGTATAAGTGACTGTCCAAAACGCAGATCTCTCTTAGCGATTTTCTACCGAGTACGCAGCCTATTCGTTACGGGCTCGCGATGAACTCGCAGCGCACCTTTTTCGTCTTCAACTCGCTAGCAAATCGCAAGTATGATAAGGCTCTAAGGCTGCGTTTCCACCAGAGAAGTGCGAGGATGTGTTTCCATACAAATGACACCTCGCCCGAGTCATTAATAGGTGTCATTTGTATAGACACACATCCTCGCACATCTCTGGTGGAAACGCAGCCTATTTCCCATATACTCATTCATAAAAATCTCCTAACTTAGCAAGCCGCTAAGTATTGTTTGTCCCTTTCTTTCTTATTATTTTGTCTATAAGACCGAAAGAGACAATACTTAGCGTCTTGCTAAGTTAGGTGACGTTTATGAATGAGGGGGTTAGTCCCTTTCTGTCTTAACAATACTTTTATAAGACGGAAAGGGAAACTACGATACTTATCAGCTCAGACTGCTTAGACAAGATGCCAATCGCTAACGCTTAATCGTTAATCGTAAACGAAAGGCAGCTAACTGTCTTTGTCGCACTAATATGAAAGAGTGACAGAGAGGGAAAACTACGATACGCTACTAAGCGTTAGCGATTGGCAACTTGGCTAAGCATGCAGTTGGGAGACGATTATAAATAAAGGGTTTGTGTTTTATTTTGTAGTGTTTCTTTCGAGGTCTACCGTGAACTGAATATCGAATACGGACCTTCTATCTCTGTCTCGATGATGCCTTATTTGGAATGACAGAGAGAGATGGCCGGTTTGCAGTAGGCCTTCTATCGATATCCAATCGGTTTGAACTGGTACAAAAAGATCGGTGTTCGTAGCCAAGTTGCCAATCGCTAACGCTAAGTAGCGTATCGTTGTTTTCCATCTCTGTCACTCTTTCATATTAGTGCGACAAAGACAGTTAGTTGCCTTTCGTTTACGATTAACGACTAAGCGTTAGCGATTGGCAACATGTCTAAGCACCCTGGTGATTTTTTCCATAAGTGAGTGTAGTAGATACGAGCTTTAGAAAGTATAACGGCGATGTATCGCTCGTATGACACTTTAGTTTTCCGATCGGCTAATACCGATTGGCTGTCGAAAGGTGCACGCTAGGTGAAGACACATATATCAGTGTACGCATTTTGTTTATAGAGAATGGTGGTATGAGCGTCCAGCTTTCTGCACGCATACGCATGCTGACGGGTTTCATACTAGACAGATTTTAATAGACAAAATACGCACGCATGCTGATATGTATCTTCGCCCTAAAGGAACGCTAGCTGTCCTTATATGCATCAATATTCTAACGCTTCAGCACGCTTCTATGTCGCTTAAAACCTTTCCTTCATCAATTCCATATCACCATAGCCTGGCTAAACTTCAAGTTTTCCTTCTTCCTTGACTTGATGACGTAAGAGCGTTCGTACATCTGTAAGTTCTTACGTAAGTTATAGGGACGGTACTATACTGAGGAATGAGAGGTGAATATCACTATCTCATTCCTTAGTATAGCCCCGTGGTGTAAGGCTGGCCTAACTTAATGAGGGTTTTCGATAATTTTTCTGCCACCAGGCGGCGCTTCGTACGCACCTGGTCTCGACAGCTGTCAGATTCATACTATTCATGTACTATTCATAGGCACCTGGGCCTAAAATATTGAAATTCTATTTTATTTAGAAGAGAATTGATTTTGTAATGGATTACGACTAATACACGGTCGTCGAACTGAAGACGGAGCTATAAAACAGGCGCGCAAAGTCACTGGTATTAAAAATAATTACTTTAACTTTGTTAATTTCATGGGAATTGACTTGGAACTATTTTTTTTATTTATTTTAGAAAACAATATTCCTAAAGTAATGGTTTTCAGAATAAATAAACCTATAAATATATAGAAAATTAAATGCGCGTATTTATTTTGACAATTCGTCAAAACCCCCGCTCAGTGCTGCCATCTCACCTCCCCATAGCGGCAGAAAAAGTATCAAAAACCCTCATTGATTGCATAGTTTCAACGGCTCTGCCGCGAACTTCTCTGCCGCGAATTTGTCTCTGTTACTCGCCAGCTTTCCACTGAGAGCGGAGCGGACTCAATGGCTCCGTTTCACGTTCATCGCTCGCTAAGAACTAGTATTCAGTTGACAGCTACGAGTCACAGCAGCCGTGAAAGTTAAACGGACCCATTAATGGCTCCGCTCCGCTGGCAGTGGAAAGCGGGCATAATGATGCGTTCGTTGGAGTGAGAGAGACAAATCTTCAAAATTAACGAATTTCGAAGTTTTAAAAAAACTAACGTCCGAACTATACTCGTTAGTGTTACAAAGTTACCCATATAGTTTGTGTAAGATGTCCCAAGATATTTATTTAATGGCTAATAAGCTCTTAATTACGTAAAGTTATTTTGAAAACCACTTAAGTGTAACATGTTCGATATAACTTACGATAAAAATTTTGTGTACGCTTGCTAAGATAAACTGATTTGAAAGATGTTGTAATATGCAATGCAAATATTAATGCATTTACGATTTCCGAAATATTTAAGAATTCATTTTAGCATAGTCTATTTCTATTAGTAGGTATTCTGGTTGTTTTGCCACCACTAGTAGAATTGGACTATTTTTTTTCAGATATTAATAATCGTACTTTAAGCTTTTTAGGAGCATTTTTCCAGAGTTTTGCGAACAGCAATTTATATAATAATATTCATTGCAGTATTGGCCCGATATTTTTTACTTATGTAAAGCCTGTCCACTTGTCTAAGAGGGACCTATTTCTCGACAGCTTGTAACTTGTAATACAAGCGGAAGTCTTTATTCAATTAATAGTGTCAAAAAGAGACTTCCACTTGTATTACAAGTTACAAGCTTTTGAGAAATGGTCTCCTCGTTTGTCGTTAAATATTGTAAGAAATTAGCCACGGATTCAAAAATTAAATAGTGAGTGACACAAGATAAAAGCGGCAGTATATCGCAGGCGACATTTGTCACCCAAACATAATAAAAAGTGACAACCGTCTATGGGCGAAATACTGTCCTATTCTTCAGCTAAGCCCGCTGCTTATCAAGAATGGAGAATTAATATATATTATCGTCTTAATTAAGGTTCTAGAAAATACGGCTCCTTTATTTTTATTTCCTATAAATTGTTGATCATATTTTATTAAGTGAGTGAGGTGACGTTTGTGCAGTTTTATGAATGTATAAACACGTTCGTCAGCAATCAGTACAATGAAATAGACAAAAAATCTGTCAACGTTAATGTCACTCGTGCAATTTATTTCTTTTTTTATTTCATTGTACTTGTTGCGGACGAAAGCATTACGCTCTGTTCATCCATAAAACTGCACAAATGTCCTCTCACTCACTTAAAAAAAGATTGATAACAATTTATAGGACATGAAAATATAAGCGCCACATTTCCTTGAACTTTAAGACGACGGCTATCAGGGAAAAATATAATATTCATACCTTCAGAAAACTTTACATAGCCATTTTTTTCAATATTGCAGACGTGACCCAAATGTGCAAACTTTTTGAAAAATGATCAAATGGTAATTTAGTATGAGACCGCGTTCAGCTTTCCGCATGTGAACGCATGCTTACGCGTCTCATACTAAACGTCTATTAGACAAGCAGCGTTCCCATGCTCATTGATGTGGACCCTGTAAACGAAGCGTGATAAGCATCTAGGGGGCCAGCAAGGCGGTGGCAACTGACAGGTTACTGCTTGTCTCCTGTTTGTTGCCGCCGCGCACTCTACTTTTCACTTACGATCAGGTGGAGTGGAGCCACTTTGTTGTGCCAACATAAAAAAAATTGTTTGAGCGACTCTGGAAAAAGCTTTTCAATCATTCACCGCATGCACGCCTCCCTTTCTCACCTTATTTGCTTGCTTAGCCAGCCCTCCCCAAACGACGACTTTCCTAGCACCGACTCAGGTGTCTCGGTAGGAAAGGAAAATTGATCAAATAAACATCACACACTGCACTTTACACGCCACAACGATTTGGAAATGAAATTGGACGCTCTAGCACGCGTAAAGTTGAATCGCGAATGCTGAGTATGCGATTTGTTGAGACAAGATCGGAATTTCTGTTAAGACATTTCTTTCTTAATTTATTATATTCTTTATTTTGAGTTTAGTCGACCTTACACCGTTTAACATGAGGTGAAAAATGTAATACTTTTTAAATGCCCTTAGGCCTCAAATAGTCTTAACCTTTTTGTTCTTTTTAATTTATTTCTTTAGTTACCGTTTCGTTTCTTATATTGTAATTTACTTTATTCGTTACTTTACCATTATTTTGCATACGAAATGGCAGACATACATTCTCACATATCCATAATTTCTTTGTATTTCGATCTTGTCTTTATTATACTTCAATGTTTCAAGTCTTAGAATACATAACGCAGCTCAGTATTCAAGATGGTGCCGGCAAATAATATACTTAAACACGAACACTGCTTACAAGCAGATACCACCTTCACATAGCAAGCGATGGCGGTACTTCACTGTTGTATAACCAGGGTTGTTATGGTGTCCCTGTCCTCAAACTGTCATGTACTGTCTTATGGTAATCTTAGACACTGGTCTCCTATTCAACCCTGTGCGCCACACAGAGGGTTTCCCAAACTATTCTGGGAAAACGCTGTATGCAGCTTACGCCGATCGGCTTAAGCCGATCGAAAAAAGCTTTTTGTCGACGGCATAAGAGTGAAAAATCCGTACCGATCCGTGCCGTTTGACGACTTTTTCGCTGTTTTGTCGTCGACATAAAGCGTTTTTTGGCCGGCGTAACCCGATTCTGCGTCGATTGATTTGGGGATACTGGGAAACAGTGGGAGACCACGATCATATTTAATGAAGGATTTTTAAAACGCAAGCCGAGGCAAAACTTTTTTAATATTCATTTTTGTTGTAGCCAAAAAACGATCTGTAATCAAAAATAATATTTATTTTAATAAAATCATTGGCTACATCGAATGCCGCTTCTGTCGTGTTTACGTCCATGTAAAAGTCTTTTGCACAGAGTAAAAAGTTTCTAATGTTGTCACTAATGTCGAAAAATTATGTTTTAAATAATATTGATCTTTCAGTTTCTACGATACAGTTTTCAAGGAAATAATTTGGAAAAGACAATAGATAACTGGAATATTCGGAACATTCGAAATTGATTGAATTCACCCTAGTGAACTAAAGTCGTAGATGAATGAGTCTGTTCTGAATATTTTCTAACCATAAAGTTAATTTTCGGATAGGATAGGCTATGCCACTGGTCACATGGTTTATTCTTCTAAACGTTGAACTCTTCGTCTGAACCATACTCGAAAAATTAGTCAATGTCTAACCGGGGCTAGATAATTTGTTTTTATTTAAAATAAAATTATTTCGATAGCGGACATATCTGCTTGTTGTTGAAAATATTTTCTTTTGTTTTTATTGGTGTGTTTCTTTATCAAGCACAAAAACCTTCGTAAAATACTTTATTACGATTACCATTAGATAGTTCTGCGACAGATCTTATTCAGTGACAGTATGTTTACTTCATCAACTATCGAAATAAGCATTTACGCCACTGAATAATCAATTCCGGACTCTACAGTGCCATCCCTAATCCAATCCTTACGAATTTAGTTTGGATGTCTTACTTCTTGAATTATGTGTAGTTGTCTTAAAATAAAATAAAGGTGCTATATTCTCGTGATTTGATTTGTATACAGGGATGTTTAAAGTGATTTATGTAACGTCAACTCTTTTGGGTGATAAATACAGTGATGAAATAGTTTTGACAAAAATAATGTTTTAAGCGATAAGTTTTGACGTAATAATTATACACGGTGCTTGCGAGCTTTGCGAGAGATTTTAACGATGTATTCTAGACGTCAAAATAAGCTAATGATATTAAGTGACCAAAAATTAAATAAAAAATTGATAATTTTTGTAGACATTTCTAATACTTATCAACATTGCCAGTTTCAATTGATAGCAAAAATTCGTCATATCTTTTTGTAAACAGGTTGTTAATTGGTTTTTTATTTATTGATTTTCAAGCAAAAGGAAAGATTAGAACACATTATGATAGCATAGTAATAAAAAAAACTTTTACGATGAGTTACGAGGTAAAACATATTATGTATATAGAAAAACTAAGCAAAAACACGAAGACTCCAAATACGGTCAGGAATATACCATTAAGATTTCTCGCATTGCTTGCGATAACTGTGTATTCCATGCGAAGTCTGCCGATGTTTTCAGTACCTACCCTCCCCCACCTAACAACCCGGATTTGCACATAAACATCGTGCGTGATGTATATTGATCAACCGATCGGTGCAGGAAAGGATGCGATTCTACGCACTGATAGGAGTTCTTTGGTTATGTACAGGAGATGATAGATTGGATGAGCTACCTGTCGGTGGTGTCGACGCTGAGTTTCGTGGTGTTCTTCGCCGTGGGTCCAGGGTCCATCCCGTGGCTGATCACCGCCGAGCTGTTCTCCCAAGGGCCGCGGCCGAGCGCGATGGCTATTGCCGTTCTGGTCAATTGGATGGCCAATTTCGTTGTCGGCATCGGTTTCCCTAGCATGAAGGTATGTCACCGTATAATGTTATTCGTATAAGATCAGCTTTATTAACGGCATACAACATTTTGAGACCTTTTCGTGGCCAAGACCGCCATTTAGGGCAGTTTCCTAATCTGTCGACGACCGATCGGCATTGGCCGATCGGAAAAACTTTTGTCATGTTAGCGAGAAATGTATCAGTTGTCTTGCACCCGTTGCTAGGCCGGAAAATTAAACATAATTTATTGCTCACGACAACGGTGCCGTAAAACTACCCAACTATAAACTACACAACTATGGTCCAAAACTAAGTAATATATCTTCGATTTAGTGTAATTATTATATTATTGACGCAGCTCTTACACAAAATCTCCTCATTAATGATTAAAAAACTTAGATAAAACAAAAAAAAGATTTCCATTGATGCTTAATTACGAGCTGAACTTGTGGACCTTAGCTGTAGTAGTGCACTATAGTTGTATGGTTTTACGGTATTGATGTCTTTTGAGATTGTAAGTAATCTGATTTTTCGAATCGCTCGTCGACAGATCTTTCCTTTTGTTTTCTCATACCCGCCAGTTGGACTATTTTAATCGACATATTTCTAGTTTTTTTATTTTATTTATCTTCCTGTTTGTATTTAGTTGTTAGGATTTGATTGTGTCCTATCCTCTGAAAGAATATATATTAATTCTTAATTTTAAATTGCCGATCTTACCCCTTATTCATAAACGTGTCCTAACGTATCGTATAAGTTAGGAGACGTTATGTTTGCTCTTTCGGACTCATAGACATATTGATAAGATCGAAAGGGACAAACAATACTTAGCAGCTTGCTAAGCTACCTATTAAGTGACGTTTATGAACAAGGGGGACTCAGTGTTGCCAGACACTGAAATGTAAAAAGCAGAAGCTACGCGATTTTGAAATGCAAAAGCGGAATTTAATTACAATCAATTTTTAATATAAAATTTTGAATTTGGCGCGTTAATCTACTCACAGACCTGGCTAGGGTTTTACATTGTTGCATTTTCTCCCATAAAAATTGCATATTTTAAAAATGCGGATCCGCATTACCAAAATGCGGATTGCGGATTAATAGACGAAAATGAGGAGCAAAATGCGGAAATACGGAGCATCTGGCAACACTGAAGGGGGTCGATATGTAAGATCTTTGTCATTCGACGTAAAATCGTGATTAATTTAATAAATTGCTTCTAAAATTCAACTTTTATTATTTTCAGGCGCTACTGGAAAACTATACATTCCTGCCTTTTAGTGTATTCCTTGCAATTTTTTGGATATTTACGTATAAAAAAGTTCCTGAGACGAAAAATAAAACATTCGAAGAAATATTGGCTCTCTTCAGAAACTCTAACGGGAGGTAAGTGTGACGTCACAACATTAACATTGTGTTAAATCATTAATGCAATATTATTTTGTTGTGTTAAGAACTTTCTGTCTTTACACTACACTGCACTGTTTTATGGTGGAGTTTGTTCCCAATATTTCTTTTTACA
This sequence comes from Thaumatotibia leucotreta, assembly GCA_025490895.1. Classification (NCBI taxonomy): domain Eukaryota; kingdom Metazoa; phylum Arthropoda; class Insecta; order Lepidoptera; family Tortricidae; genus Thaumatotibia; species Thaumatotibia leucotreta. The sequence continues at coordinate 41,019 of JALPQI010003524.1, read as the reverse complement.
TTCATAAAAATTATCAATCGAGTTCTTGTAATACTTTGCCATCGTATATTACATGTTTCTGCCACTTTTCGACTTTGTTACCGATGCAGTGTCGAAAAGTGGTGGACCTCATTTTTTGTTGACTGTACCTTGTCGCGTGGTAAAAATACACGAAAAGTCATTCATTCTTTTTTCAATCAATATTCTCTCAAACATCGAAAAGATTTTGATCGGTAATATTCCACGTAGGTATGTTTTGGGCAAACTCTGTCGTTCTACATTTTTACATAATTATAATAATCACTTCAAAAATATCAATTGAACTGCCATTCTTCATAGGCACGCGTTGCACTAAGACAAAAACTATTCACAAAATCTGTACCTTAGAGCCAGAAAAAAGTTCACGCCATTTTAGGATTTACGTTTTCGGAAATTAGCGACATAATGGAGTGAACTTTTTTGTTGACTTGGATCAGTCTGGCTAGGAGGTAAAGAAATAGTCTGGCAAAGATTTGTCACAAGAAATGACCGGAGATTTAAATTGAGTAGTGTAATATTGCGCGCCTTTAGGAATTATATAAAAATACGCATGTTTTGTGCCAAATATTTTGACAGATTATAAATAATTTTGTACTGTGGAAAATGCAAACTCTTGTGTTTTACCTGAGTCAAGCGGGGCATTTCCGTCTGAGGGATATATAGCTAACATTTACAGATATCAAAAGAAAGTGATTATTGATAAACTTTCGCTAGAACACTCGATGGACGTAATTATCCCTCTATCGGAATAGCCTCGATTGTGATCTTAAAAGCATTCGTTTTATTCTCGTGTCCTTTTACTTGTGTATTCTATCTCGTTTTGGGAGTCAGTTTTAGGGTACCAGGGGACCAGATTCCTTGATTTTTTTCTGTATTCAGTTAACAAGGTTACTCTTACAAACACTAGACTGATACAATTCAATATTATAGATTAAGTAAACGGTCGATGATTCCTTCAACATGAATTAGATAATATTAACGCATTTACTACTTAGTAAACAATATCTAAACAAATTTTAGTAAAATTGCTTCGTGCTATGGAAGTTCGTAAATTGCCATAAAACCATTTAGTAAGTATTCAATTTTAATTAATGGATCAAAGGTAATACCAAAAGGAACCCGAATCTTTTTTACTAACAGTATCTAATATTATAATCCACTAAAAAAATGAAAATAACAGATCGGGGGCGCTCTTAAATGGCAGGGAATATCGCCGGCCAACTAAGATTTTTTTTAATTCCTTGACAAGTTTAGTAATAATTAACTGAATCGTACATTGTAACGTTTGGAAGCTTGACAAGAAAATAAACCAAAGAGCCGAATTAAGAATAAATCAAATTGATTTTAAATTGATGTGGAGACGTGAAGTGTCTTAAACTCAAATAAGTAAATAACTGTATTGTACGGCTTTGGGCTTCTTCCGAAAGAATATCTGAAAGCCATGCTTTGCCAGTATTTTCAATATAGGTACGTAACATCAACAAACTCGACTTAGACATAATATCCAGCAGGGCTCGGATACCGGTAAAAATTTGAAACCAGTTCGACGCGAAACCTTTTTATTTCAGTTTCCTTAGTTAAACCGTTATATTAACAGGTTTTAAGAGAAACATTATCATAACTTCCAGTCGTATTAACCGGTTTATTCCAGTGAAGGTCAAGTTGTCAACTTATCACGTCACTTGACAAATACCGGTTTGTTTAGGTTACGTTAAAGTTCTTTAAATGCTCGCGCTCTTTATGACAGTTGACTAAAACCGAAGCTAGCCGATATTAACCGTTATTTTCCGAACCGGTTCCGAGCCTTGTCCAGAGTCCTTTAGTCACAGTTTTGCAAGAGTACAAATAGACTAACCAGTGGGACGGACAGGGACAGTTTCCGCGACAGCCGCCTCTACGGCAGCATGATGAACTGTGTGAACGCGCTTGAGCAGCAGCTGCCGCCGCCGCCGCCAGCGCCGGTCGACGAGAAACATGACTCACGTGAGTACCCCTGGACATATCGGCAACTTGCTGACCAGTCCACGTGAAGCCTCATTTGAAGGCACTGCCGTTAATTTTTAAGACAATTATCAGCATAAGGCCCTTACTTCGCGGTACGTAGCTTTAACGGGCAATGCCGTAAAGGACTTTCAAGTAATTTATGAATTATGCAAACTTTACGTTAATTAACGTTAACTTTACGTTTTCGTTAATTTACGCTTTAAGCAAAAATAGCAAAAACTTTAAAGAAAAGCTACTTAATACTTGACTTTGGCTTTTACCATTAAATTGACTCACTGTAACAGGGCCTGTTGCTGACTAACCGAAGGTGATGATTATAAAATGCCATTTGTGCTATTGTCTCTTTCAGCCAGGATAATCGGTGCCGAGAAATTCTTCTACGGCAAGTTGACCGTATGTTCTATCTTAAAAAGTGTAATTTGCTCATTTGTAATTGAATACGTGAACTAAATGAAAATTAGTCCGCTTTAAAAAGTCAGCTGACTGATCATCGTTGTACAGATTTGCCTCACAGACGAATTTAGCCGCACTGATTTTACCTGGTTTGAAAATAACTACCTGCGTTCGCTATTTCACGTTTTGTGTAAAAGCGTAGGTAAATGTGAAGTTTTCAATTAGGGAATGGAAACCCGGTTATTTTCATATAGTCATAACTGATTGTAATCGGTTCTTTCACACAAACTGTAACCGGTTTCGTATTTCCTATTTTCAATCTAATTGCTATTATGATATTATTCATAAATTTTACTATTTCAATAAACCGCGAGAACGAATTATAAACTATTAATTTTCGATGAAAACTTCATATTATGATATGCTATATTCAAGTATAAATACATAACACGACTTCGATTATCGCGTTGCACTAAGCACACGATTCATTTCTTTCATTTGCAATGTAATAATAAGTTTAATAACAAATAAATTGGACATTTTCCTGTCAATTTATAGACCTGTCATGAAATATAGGTAAAATAACAGTATGAGAAAAGTACCTAGGATTGATATTTTTTTAATCCTTTATTGTATTTGAACTGCGACATGGTCTGTATACAGGGTGTTCGTGAGTAATTCTTTAACTTTAACATCATGTTTGGTTCGTTAAAACAAACTATGTGACTATATCACATTTTGTTAAACTGTAAAAAAAAATTACAATTTCATACAAAATAAATATATGTTAAGTTGAAGATCATTGTAAAAGGTACTTTTGAGTTAGGCAGCAGTTAGTGTCAATTGATGACAGTGTTGAAATTCTGTAAATGACAGCACATTAACAATTTAGCTCCGTGGTAGCTACTTTGCTTATAAAACAGAGGGTCCCGGGTTCAAACCCTGCTACAACTATTATTTTTTTATTTTTGTTTCTCATTAATTTTTATGTTGCGTAGTGAAAGATAGTTTATTCGTATTTATTTTTATTATACAAAACAATGTTTGCGAACTGACTAAATTTTAAAATAATATTTTATTTTTTTATCTTAACTTTGAGTTTTCGACATAAGTACCTAGTACCAGTGTCGTGGCGTTAAGAATTATTAGGGACTAATTCTTATCACCCGGAAGTGGACAAGCTGGTGGGAACCAAGTGGTTTTAGACGCCACGTCACTGATAGTCGTAAGGTATATTTAACCATAAATGAAATTACAGTTTTAGTATATTAATAATAATTACATTTATTTACAAACAAAAAAACACAATCCTGTATAATAATCCTACAAATAAAATAAAATTATCCCCTTTTCCGTATTACCTACAAAAATATTTTTACGAAGTCAAAACTACCTACAGGGCATTTTCGAAGTGACCGCCTTCCTTCTCCAAACATAATGTTCCATCGTGCCCGTATTTCGCGGTTTAGATTGACATTAGTTGCACGCATTGCGTCAGCTTCTTCCCGAATTCGTTGCAACAAATGTTCTCTTGTCGCCACTGGTTTTGAGTACACTTATTCTTTTAAGGTACCCAGACATAAAAGTCTAGGGGGTTAGGTCGGGAGACCTGGCGGGCCACGCAAGAGTTGGACTGCGGCGACCAATCCAACGCCCATCAAAGTGCTCATTTAAATACCGCCGAACACGAGCAGCGAAATGTGCGGGTGCTCCGTCATGCTGGATCCAATGCGTCCGCAGTGTTTCCAGTGGAACATCTCCAAACCATTCCAAATTGTGTAAATTCTGTAGAAATTCCAAGTAATTGTCACCATTTAGTCGATTTGGAATCTCCACTGGTCCAATGAGGCGATTGTTTTATACTCCTGCCCACATGTTTACGGAGAACTCATATTGGAACGAAGCCTCCCTCGCCATCTTTGGATTTTGCTCAGCCCAATGGTGATAATTTTTTGAATTAATATCGATTTCGTCCTGCACGTCTAAAACGATGCCACGTTCCCTTGGCGTTGAAAGTAGACCTATCTCACTGAACCGTCTATGTACCTGCAACAGTAATAAACGTGGGTTAGGTATAAAGAGACATATAAATTTGAAGTAGCTAGGTATAAATAAGGTATACGAAAACAGCTAATTAGGTACTTACATTCGTAAAAGTATAACGCTGCGGTGTACGTCGATTGGGATACCGAACTTGGTACACTTTTGCTGCTTCTGCGGCATTTCCATTACACAAACCGTAAACAAAATGTATGACGGCCTCTTCTTGGGCCGTATAATTTACACGTGGCATCAATGGAAGCACAGATATTATTTTACAAATAATTATTTCTTTGTGAATAAACAACAATAATAAAATGACAATTTGATGTGACATATACAAGTCAAATTAAAACTAATCTTAAACGAACTCCTTTATTTAAAAGTGAATGTAGTACATGACGAAAACTGAAAACTCTTTACTTACAAAATAGAAGAAAATAGTATTTGGTTATGTTGTATTAAGAAGACTTTACAATGGTTTAATTTAATGTAATTAATTGAGAAAATTAAGATTTTGAATAATTTAAAAACGGTTCGAGTTAGGATATTAGTTTCTTGGTACGATTAACTTTATTTGACGTAAAGAATCTACCCTTGAAATTAAAGCAATTACTCACGAACACCCTGTATATTGCACTTCTGATGAAATTGGGGTGTATTCTTACTGCCGTCACCACGCGGCGTAACTTCTCTCTCTAACATGAGACGTTTATGCAATATTGTCTTCCAAAGACTGATGTGCAAACTGCTGGATAATTTACATTGCTTTCTGCGCCAGTATCGGAGCAATCGTCGGGTGCGGGCGACGCGGGCCGGCCGCCGCCTCCCCTCCCGCCGCCCCGCTTCCCGGCCCCCGGCAACGTCTGACAATGGGATCCACCCGCGCGCGCGCCGCTCGTCGCTCCCATAAAGGCCGCTGCCAACTTCTTGTTTCATGGACTGAGGCGCAATGCCCGTGCCCCTATCACCACACAACAAATGTTCTAAATCTATGTGATTAGGTATAATAGGATAAGTCACGAGCGTTAGCGTTAGAGAGGATGAGAGTTCGCTAGTCGGTGTGCCGGGGAGTCTCACATGGCGATCCAAGCGAGCGCATTGAAAACGCTTCGTGAGATACTATGGGAGAGGAAAATGTGAACCCATTTATATATTTTGTGGGTGTGTTTTTACAAGAATCAATTGCGAATATGAAAATAAGTTAATTTTAACTTTTGTTTCATTATATTTACAGAATCAGCTATTTAATGACAATACGGAATGACAGATGTCGCTAACGATGAAGGAAGCATTTTTTGTGTGACTAACGCCATCTGTTGAGACTTTGCGGCAGTTACTCGATTGTAGCAATATTTATACTCTGTTCTCTGGTTAGTGTCATTTTACGACTCGCATAAGTAAAGCCATGTTGTTTAGTGTCATGGAGTTTTATTGATGGCTCATCGGTGAGCTACGGACTAGCTTCTGATATTTATATTAAAGTTAAAGAGGTTAACACCGAAATGATAATTATAACGTACAAATAATACTGCTAGTTTTGATTTATTTGTGTTTAGTAATTGTAAAATTCGTTGTGTTTTGATGACAAAGTTAGTAGTTTATTTTTGTGTTGAAATATATCATTTCGGTGGCGTTACTGATATTATAAGAGGCGGATTCATTATAAAATAGTAGATTTTTATTGGATACACGTAGGGCGCGGTTTTGATCAGTTCTTATTGCCGCACGGGTTATATGCCAACTAATTCTATGTAGGTTAAATGTATGGGTGCGGAGTGAGTACTCACACGGACATATTACGATGTAAATACGCTGTGACGTTGTTATGTTTTTTTAAAATATTTAATTGTTTTCAGTGTATCTGTTCTTACTCATTGTTATCACTATATTAAGTCATATCTCGAAGTCTATTAATGTGTGTGTGCCAGCGAGCGGAATTGAATAGTATCAGCTATACTCGCTACGCTCTGACTTCGTTTCGTTTGTAGTATAGGATAAATCTTTTATTGGTAATGTAAGTTTTAAACCTTTTGTGATTTTTTTATGTAAAGCTTTGAGAGTACGCCCCTCGTCGGACACACGCTTATTTCCGTTGGCCCAAGGCTCTTTTGACTGGAGTATCAGTAGCTCTTTGACTGGACTATCACATAGTTAATCATCTTATATCTGCGTAAACTAAAACTACTAACTCATGTTGACGAAGACGCATATTTTTAAGATTTTCTTGATTATAACAAGGAATTGAAATAAATATTAAATATTCAACTACCCTACTTATCTTGTACATAATTATATAGTCTTATTGCAAAATAAAATTATAAAGCTTAAAGTGAATAAATATCAAATTGTGAAATTATAGGTCGTTATTATTTTGTAAGAAATTATAGAGTTACTATAGAAATATTGAATAACATTTAAATACTAAATACAAATTAATAAATGAATACCTTTACAAGCAATAAGAAATAATCTAGAAATGGTAAAGAAATATGTGACTTGTCAGTTGAAGACTTAAGCTTGTGTTTCGGCTTAGTTGAGAACATTCAAAAGGTGTTCACTCAAAATGATACTTGATATCCCAAGTCAATTGAATATCGGGCTATGTGGCATCACTTCTCCATCGCCAAATTTTATTGCATTTTCACGATTAAAGTTCTATAAAGGATTTTTTTTCTCATAAGCATGAACACACAGTTCGCAAAGTAACGTAGAATTATAAAAATACTAGGAAAAATATTGTCATGAAAAATATGCTGGGTTTCGTTGTGTTGTGACACATTAAAAAGCAAAACAAATAAATAAAAAATGAAACAAATTAATATTAGCTTTGGAAACTAATAAAAAATTTCTAAACAGAGTTCTGACATGTAAAACCCAATTTTCGACACCCTTCTGTCAACTTTATTCCTATGATATTATGATTGGAAATGTCGATTATTGGAGCTGTGTCGGGTATTGACGCCTCTTCGTGAAAGAGGTCAAACGTCGAATCGGACTCGGTTAGGTAGCGTTCGGTAAGCTACGACACATCTTTTCGTTCAATATTCCGCAGTCTTTGAAGACAAAAGCCTTTCATCAGTGATGACGTGGTTGGTACTAAAACGTGTTCGCTTACAATGGGCCTCATAAGAAGGCTCAACGTCGTCTAAACGGCAATGGAGAGGGTTATGCTAAGAATTTCTCTGCGAGACCGTATCAGAAATGTAACGTTATTTAGAGCAAATCAATTGAGATCAAAGACAGAATATGCTATAATATTAGTATTAGTGATGGACAGTGATGCTACATCGGTTTAATATTAGTTAGGCTTCAGTATTACCACAGGGTTGTAGTCAATTGTTCGTCCACGCATCTGAACACTGCTCAATTCAAGTTAAGACTTTGTCTGGTCGGCGCCGCCGCCGCCGACGCCAAAATCGGCGGGCGTCGTTCACACACAATCGTGGGGCCCATATCTGGTCCATGCATTTGCATATCACCTGTAATGTGAGCCATGACATCCCATAACAATAGTCGTATTAGATATTATATTGCTTTTTGACACATTTTAATATTTTCCTAGCAATTTATTGCTTAATGGAATTGTGAATGCAGTGTCTTAAACCCTTAAGTCCATTTATTTGTAAAAAATCATATTACAGGTGACTACTGATATGTGGTCAGAGCCGTTCGAGATATATATACGCATGTTCTGTACAGGGGGCGTATGCAAGGGCTAGGCCCACGGAGGTCGTTGACCTCTACGAATATTTAAATTAATATAAGAAAAGCTAGTAGACGTGTGCGTCGATTGTATATTTTGCAGCGCTCACGGCGCGTAAGCTTCTGTTGCACTGTTTTATCGCCGACGCCGATAAGGTTAAATCTCGGCGCGCACGTCTAAATATCTTACTGTTTTGGAACCAGGACTGTACCTATAGCAATAAAGACCTTGTACCCTTACACGTCGCTCGGGTTGTGAACGCAACCCGAGTCTGCAGTGGGTGACCGTGGATAGCCCTTTTCCGTAATCTGTCTGTTACATGCGAGTGTGAGTTACGTGTGAGGGACTCGCACGGTAATAGAATAAGTTGGTACACTCGACAATATGAAATAGAAACCGATTTAATTTGTAAAATGTAAGAGCCAGTATCAAAGGTCACAAAGCCACTATAACTTATTGGAATATGGACCTAAGAACGTACTGAGGACGTTTTATAAGGTTCTTTTTGCAAAGGGTTTGCGGCGTTTGGGGCTGGGTTAATCTCGAATAGGTTTATTCGTCGGGAAGTAAGCATTGTAAGGCTGGCACGGATATTTGTGATAATATTCATAGAAACTTAATCCTATATTCCGTTTTATTCTTAAAATATTACAATTTAAAACTTGTTAAATTTAGAAATGAATGAGTACAAACCGTGAAATGAATACAAGATTTTTTGTAAGATTTCAAGTGAACATTTTATTTCTGATTTTAGTAATGTTACTACAAAAGTCACAATTTTATTGCGATTTTAGGCCCAGAAGTAGAACCCAAGACGTGCAGATTTAAAATTACTTGCCATATCCTAAGGCTACAACAATTTAAATAGTATTAAGTTATGACACACAATAACTTAACAAAAGTTTTAGATTTATAAAAAATATTTAATGATGTATTATGCCCTAAATCACCCATACTGTGCATGATCTACATAAACTTTCTTATCTAATAATAAAACTAAATCTTACTCCTCTATTTAAGGCAGGAGTAAAACAATAGAGACTGATTTCTGAACGTGTACTCAACTTTCAATTATTAATTTTGAATAATAATTTATTGTTACATAGATAAATCCAAATATCTTTGTCAGCCAACCGCAAACATAATGTTACTGCGAGAACATCATGTCAGGCGTGACAAGTTTATCGTTGTCTTGTTGCCGTCATTTGTCCCTAACTTTGGGTAAAGATTGACGCTGATGTCATGTCATTAAATCGATCGAAATTAATCAAACTAGTGATTCACTGTAAAGTTATTAATTGATACTCATATTAAAGCAAATCGTCTATTGGATTTTAAATCAACTAAAGTTAGGTAGCTAAAAGACCTCCTTCATTATAACAGATCATGGTTGATTGGAGTTGATGTGTATGCCTTTTGGTCTGTGCATTTCACGCAGAACTCGTTCACATCTTTACCCAACTTACGGTGGATTGTATCTTTATATTCAGACTGGAGTCTTCGACTTTGATGAACTTGTCGCGCCGACTTACCAGCGAGTGGACGCCGAACGAGAAGTGATGCCTAGGCTGTGCATATACCACTATACATATGAATCGATATAACAATAAGATAACCTGAGCCCTCGCTGGAAGCAATAGTTTATAAGGTTTATAAGTTTTTTTGGAGTCGACTCCAGTACACAGACGAAATCCTTTCTTCCAGGCGTAGTTACCATTAGTTATAGACCGTTCAACGAAGGAGTGTGCCCTGATCCCGTGAGAGGGCTCTGTACAAATCCTCGTTGGCTAGTGTAAATGCGCAAAGACATTTTATGTCGCACAATTCGGCACAAAATCGGCTTTTGCCCAACACAACATCGTATTTTGTTACGGTTTTAGGTATGTGTGTGTTTTGCGGCCAATGTACGACTCGTACTGATTTGAACTATTTCGTTATTTTTGAATTGTTGTTCAAGACTATATTATATATGACCATCATTTTTTTGAAACAATCCATGTTACAGGCTTGACCATTTAATACTTAGTCATATGATACTATTACATTTGTTGCCCAGTAATTTATATTATTTCTATATATTCATATTGACATACTATTTTTTTAGCAATCTTCGATTGCGTCTTTCAAAACGTAGTTCGGTAGTAGTAGTGACATCTAACGTTGAAATGATGAACAATTTTTATGAATTTGCCTTTTAAAACACTGACAAATAAGAAATTAATAATACCGTGTATATTACTAGTTTTTTTTGTAGGATCATTTGTTTTTCTAATCAATACTTATCAATTATATTATAATTTATACAACGAGTCGTACGCTGCCGCAGCTTCGCATGTGTGACAGTTAGAATGTATGTCCTTAGAGTGACGTTTGTACGTGATAATTCCTCAGTCTTTAGCCCGAATATGTTCGCTATAAGCAGTCGATCGCTAGTATATGAAATAATATTATAGGTTAATTTAGCTGTATTAAATTAAATATGAATAGAGGGGTAGGTGGTGCAGGAGATATCTTAAGAAACCAAATAGACAAGCTTTTTTCTCCATAAAAAGTTTTTAACATTTTTTTATAGATTTATAGGGGTAAACACAGATCATATAAATTTATTTGAGTAGATTGGATTATTTTATTTATCAGCATTGAAAAAAATATGTTTATCAATCGCTAATTTGCTTCTTATATCATATAATATTATGTATTGAGAATTTAAACTACACATTTCCTTGAAAATACATAAATTCAACATAGACTGCTAGTTAAATAGTACAACAGTGAAGTCATTCCATAACAAAATGAAGCATTATGATAGCATTTAACAATATTTAGTTTTCTTGGCCTTCATGAGAGTTCCTAAGCAGTGATAGCTATTCTTTCAAAGTCAAACATGTGCATAATCTCTCGTTTTATGCCAAATACATTAAACTAATACAGAATATCTCCATCCGTGTGTAACTACATTCAGCATTGATTCAGAACGGTGTAACCGCCTTTTGATCGGAATGAGACACGTGGCAATAATATAGGATCATCTAGCGATTGACTGTCCATACCCTTATAATTTAGATTCCCATTTATAGCACCTATAGCCAAAATCATGTCACACCAAATATATTAAGGGCAGCCTCACACACAACCTAAATGCGATAATGAAATAAAATTAACCTAAGAATATCGCGTAAAAGCGACACTAGGTGTCTCAGTACCACAGTTTGATAAATTACAATAGAAAAAATATGAGGTTTTTTTTTATAGTGTCACTTTTTGATCGGCTTTTCTAAGATTATCTATTGATAGTGTCAAGCAAAAACGTGATACGCTTTATAATAACTAGGGAATGCAAACCGGTTTTGAAAAGTATAGAAAATCCGGTTAATAACCGGTTATTTAACGTAAACTCATACAAATAAAGACCGGTTTGCACGTCTCAATAATACCTGACTAAAAGTACACTTAAAATGAATTTAATGTCTGTTACTGCGTCAGAATATCTATACCATAGTTATCTTATTTTACTCGACTAGGTACAAAACAACTTAATTTTAGCAGATGTGTGTGCATATATCGGTAAAGTAGTGAAATTATCCGTTTGTTTTTATATTGTCAAAATGATTTTCCCAACTAAAGTTAATAAATAGCGCTAGTGTCGTTTCTACGTGCATTATTGATTATTCTTATGGTAATATCTAACAAACTAGATTTAGGGGAGCACCGTGATTTCAAATAATATCTCGAGGCTTAGGCAATACGATACTGCCTAGTCTTATAAAAACAATATTCTAAAATGAGTAATAATATTTTTAATGTTAATGTACTTACAAGTATTGAGAGTTTAGTTCGATATTACGTTTTTTATGTAATTGTAGTTATATTTTAATTAGTTTAGCGTCTGAACGCGGGACGGGGCTGAGGGGGTCAGTTTTGTTTTTTGAAAGTATATAATCGAATATCAGCATTCTAAAGTGGATAGTAGGTTGTGGCATTATTAAGATAGACTTGTAAGTTTTAACGTAAGTAGTACGGAGGAGGAATATAAGTGATATTCACCTCTTATCCCTTAGTTTAGTAGCTCACTAGCATTTGGTAACTGGTTAACAGCTGTCTACCTTATTTTACAAGGGAATAAAGCTCAACCAAAATATCAAAGCTATTGAGAGGTTAGCTCCATCTATTTACTTAAAAACTTACAGGTGTAAGTCCGGCCTTGTGGTATTTTATTATGCCGGGATTGAACCTATAAATTCTTACGTAAGTTGTAGAGAGGGACCTGTATTTAAGGAGTGAGGGATATTACATTCTCATTCCTTAGTATAGCTCCGCCTATACAACTTACTTACGAACTTACAAGACAAGTGTAATTCCGGCCTTAGTTCGTATTGATAACTTTCCAAAAATGTTAATAACACGGGAATTTATAGTATTCAACAATCCAGGGGACCTCAAACATAATAATTAGAACCCTGTAATTATTTCTGTCTACTGACACCCCACTAAAACCTTAACTGGAGAGACAAAGATTGTTGTCCCATTTCGATTTGGTTCAGCCAGTAATTGTGAATGCAAAACCGGTTACGGTTTGCATGAAATAACATAACCGGTTAAGTTCCTATAAAAAACCGGTTTTGCATTCCCTACCCAGTAACCGTAAAATCAGTAGCCCAAACAGTAAAATAACAATACGATACCGTGAAATTACGCTACCGAAAATATTATTTACAATTGAGACTCCAAAATGGACTCATTTTATATAAACAAATAAGTTTTTTCATGTGTTTACTACTACAATGCACGAGCTCATGATTTGAATCTAAAATAGGAGAAAAATTTATACCGGATTTTCAAATTGTCTTAGAAAAATTATGAAATAATGATAATGGAATCGAAAAAATCCTTGGGCTATATTTTCTTGGTTCTGAGTAGATGTTGCCCAAAAACAACTGAAGAGAAAAAAAACAGAAAAACATTTTCAAATAAAATACATACACAACATATATTTAAACGGTTTTTGTGGGTAAATGCAATCGCGCGTCAACTACAGTGCTCCGCCGCTATGAAGTCAATCCTGACACCTGTAATTTCATAACATAGTGTCAAAAAGTGACTAACAGATAATGACAGCTGTCAACTTCATAGTAGCCGAGCACTGTAAGTAGGTAAATATCCGATCTTCGTTCTATTTAGGTACAATATCACATTTAGGGATACCCACATAGCGTTAGATTAAAAAAAACTTGATTGCAATGTTATTATTAGTATTACATTTTAATAAAAACTTGGTTTTAGACTCATTATATACCCACTATTAGCGATATTTAACAATATAAAACCGCCAATTCAGTATAAATTCGTAAAGATTTCACAGCTGATAGACGTTACAAACTTGACTGCAACTAAACTTTTTTAATCTCACGCTAAAACTGAAAATGCGTTTAGAGTTCTAGACCAGGGTTCAAGATATTTTTCCTAATAATCTTCATAAATGTAACTTTCTTGAAGGAATACTTTGTGTATGGAACGAAGGAAGTATGAGTAGGGGACTGAGCGAGTAAAACTGTAAAATACTGTAAGTTTTCTAAAGTTTTCGGAATAGTCCCGCTCCCGCGTTTTCACGCTGACCTACGGACAATATTAAGTTTAAGTTGGTGGCAAATCTCAATCGATAAGTTCTAAACTAGATTTAAAATGGATGTGTAAATAAAGTTTATTTTAGCTGGACGCTAGCAATGCAATTTTAGAGCTGTTGGTAAAAGTTGGGCGTAGCGGAAATTCAAATTTTCGGATAATTTAAATGTTTATATAGTCTTGACCTAATTTCTATTGTGTATGTCGATTATTGTTTCAAAGAGACAATGTTATGTTTATCCATGCGTGGGAGATAGTCTAGAAGGGCATTTCTATTTACGGTTGACCATTTTTTGAATTTGGTAAATGCTACGTTATTCCCACTCGGAATCACGAACTGTTTCGACTTTTTATCAGAAAAATCACAGCCTAATTTGTGTGTTCATTTTGCTACACGTTTTTAGTACAAAATCCTATAGTGTAACCAAACGGACACACAACATTTTTAAGGGAAGTTTAAATGTAAATAATGCAATGTAAATAGAAATGCCCATAATGCACATGGGCTTCCAAATGCAGTTTATGTAATGTATTAAAGACAATGTGGTGTTTCAGGAAGCCTGGCTGCTATAACGTGTCAAAGGGATAAATTCAAAATATTTGCTCAGAATTGTGATTATTGGGAGAAGTGGAACTTCTTTGCCAATTTACGGATGAAATGCAGTTGTTAGTTTGTTTGCACGAAAATATTTATATTACGGATAGGAAATGCAAAACGGTTTTTATTTGTGTGCGATTCCTGTTAAAAACCGGTTAACAACGCATTCCCTAACTAGGGATAAGGTTACACGACTTTGTTTTCATTATAAATAAATATGTGCTATTCTTTTATTCTAACATCGATTGATTAAAATACAAAGTCTAAGGATGCTAAGAGTCGTTTTACCTTATCGTAGCTATACTTTCAATCTTACCTCCATATTGTTAAGCGTCTCCTAAATTAGCAAGGCGATTTGTTTGTAGGTTTCGGTATTATCAATGTGTATATAAGATCGGATGGGACAAATATACTCATCTACTCGCTAAAATTGGAGATGTTTATGAATTAGGGGTTAATTTCAACAAGTTATTTTGTGACGATGCGTGAATCGGAACGCACATTGCCCCTTCCACGTTAGGTTCTGGCCGTTTTAGATCCTTATTTCCAAATTTAAAATTACAAATTCCCATTATTCATTCATTTCCTTGATCAGTCATCCTCAGTCCATCAGAAGACGCAGATCGATTTATTACTAAATATTTGTCAATTTAATCAAGAATCTGAGTGCAGCACGAGTCAGTGCTTTGTGTAATTTTAATATCCAGTGAAAGTGTTTTATACTTATATATCTGTTACTGTTACCTGTGTTCGTCGTTCTTTCCCAAAGGCACAATATTGTAAGTTGTCATACTTTATAGTTTTACATTTATATATATTCCAACTCAATATCAGTTTAGCTGACTGTACTTGTATCTATTACAGGTGCCTTTATTTTCGAATAAATAAATAACCTACTGGCTGCCCTACTTCCTGTTTCCTTCTCGCTCCCGTCTCCGAAACCCCGAGGGCTACACCCTCACACTGGCGCCTCAACGTTCCCGAACCCACAACCCACGACCAACCACCACCAACTGATCCGGCTACCAAGAACTTCAAGACCTACAGAAAAAGCTATACCTTTTTATTTTTACTTTTTATACAATTGTAATTATCTTTTTATTCCTTTTTCCAAATTCTAAAAGATTCCTAGACAATCCCTCCCAATTTCGACCCTCTCTCTCGGCCTATAATTATTATTTTTTTTAAGTTTTATCGATCAATATAATTTTTCATCCCTCGCAGCACAAACCATCAACCTGTATATTATATTTAACCATCTGACAATTATATAACCCTATCTCTAATTCTCCAATCTATCTCTATAGTGCCATCTTCCTTGTATTTCGCGAGACAGTATACTAACAAAACACAAAACAATCTTAGAAACACTCATTTACATACATTAAACACAATCCAAGATTTCACTGAAATCATCACAAATTGACTTATCTATGGTGTTTTTAAAACTCACACCGAGTCACCAAAACATAAGTTAATACTTACTTACTGGAGTGCTGCTGGAGAATACCCTCAGTGTATCCTACATCGATACCAACACTGGAAAAGGTACTTTCCTAGGACTTATTGAAAGTCGCTATCTAGAGGTACCCTGACTGGTTACGGTTGACATTCACACATTCGTGTAGTAAAACACTTAAGCATTAAATAAACTTTAATCTTTTAACCAGTTAAAAATGAATCCATTATTCTTGAACAAGCCCGAGATTATATACGAGCTCAAGCTTAGGAACATCCAATTTCCCAGCTCCTCCCAGGCTGACGAGTTGCGGCAATTGCTGACTTCCAACTTAACATCAGCTGATTCTTACGAAATCAGTCCATACACATTGGAGGTAGACCTGAAGGAAATCGGCAAATGCTTATCCTTGTTGACATCCCAATTACTCCTTCTTCCATCAAACAGTGCACACAGTGATAAAATCAAAACTTATTTACATCATGTTACGCTTCGTGTAAACCGCTTAAATATCACAACAGAGTCAACATCCGATATAATACAAAATTATAAAAATATTTGTGAACAACTGACAGAATGTCAAACAAAATTCAATTTTTCACAAACGCCAACTTCAGTTGCGTCAAGTTATGCATCTGCGACCTCTTTATTGCATGGTAATACGAATCTCGATTTACTCGCGAATAAACTATGCAACCTCCCTGACAATAGACCTAACGACTTAAAAAAGTTTAACTACAAAGGTGATAGCTGTCCACATGATTTTATTCGTAACATAGAAGAGTTCGCAACTGCACGAAATATTGACGATAAGCGTTTATACAATTACATATATGATTTTCTTTCCGGTACTCCCTTAGACTGGTATAGGTCAAAGAAACATACTTTGACAGATTGGAATTCCTTCAAAAAGCAATTTCTTACTGATTTCGAATTACACGATCATGATTATAATCTCATGCAGACAATTTATTCTCGCAAACAAAATCAAAAGGAAAGAGTCATTATGTACTTTTCAGCTATGGAAGCACTATTTTCAAAACTACATAAACCTCTTTCTGAAGAAACAAAGATTGACATATTACGTAGAAACCTGAATCCGTATTACAGCACTAAATTACTCCCCACAGATATAGTATCAATAGACCAATTATTCAAATCATGTAAATGGTATGAAAGCTGCAATACAACCTCTACCTATTATGTTAATCCTAATCAAGAAAATTCGAACCATACCTCATACCAACCACATATACCTCCATTTCCATATAAATCTACAATTCATGCTGTATCAAACCAAACAGAAAGTGTACGTTTCTCCTGTCCCCGCTGTAGAACAAACAATCATTCCTTAGATGTATGTAAAAGCGAAAACATCGTGTGTTTTCGTTGCGGTAAAAAGAATGTAACCTATCCGAAATGTACTAATTGCCATAAATTTTCAAAAAACGCGTAAAGGAGAAAAGTAACACAACTAAAACTACAGCTACAGAATGGAACCTTTGGTTAGATACTATCAAATTATTCATGTCATCTTACAAAACCACCACAGCACTTTTTACCAAAAACCCACATGATGTACGTCCATATGTCAATGTACAGTCAAATAATTTAACCCTTTGCGGACTTTTAGACAGTGGCAGTGCCATTAGCATTCTTGGTCACGATTCTCACAAAATACTTTTATCCCATGGTTATACATTAAATAACAAACATACCATTACTGGTACTGTGGCTAATGGACAACCAATAAAGTCTATTGGTACAATTCAAATACCAATAAGCTTTAAAAAGAAACTAGCGATTATCACCACACATGTCATACCACAAGTGACCCAACCGTTGATCTTTGGTATAGATTTTTGGAAAATCTTTCAGTTAGCCCCAGACATACTTAATACTTTAACAACATTTTCTAATAATTATATCGATACGTTAATAATTAATAACTCTTCCCCTGATTACATCACTCATTATGATAGCCTTACCGATACTCAACGTTTAATTTCTGATGTTTTAATCGAAAAGTTTAAGGACATTTCGACTGAAACTAAACCTTTAGGCAAAACCCACCTAGTCGAACATCATATTGATACCGGTGATCACCCACCAATCAGACAACGATGCTATCGACTTTCACCGGAAAAACAAAAGGCCTTATGCAAAGAAGTAGACGAAATGCTTAAGCTTAATGTCATAGAGCCTTGTGAAAGCCCATGGCTCAATCCAGTTATAATAACTCCAAAAAAAGATGGAACCTGGCGTTTTTGCATTGACAGCCGGAAACTCAACTCTATCACACGCAAAGATGCTTACAAACTCCCATTCATTTCCGATATCCTTGATAAACTAAAGAACGCTAAATACCTTTCCTCCATTGATATTGCCAAGGCATTCTGGGAAATTCCCCTACGTCTCTCAGACCGTCCTAAAACTAGCTTTCATGTACCTTCAAAGGGCATGTACCAGTTCCGTGTAATGGCTTTTGGCTTGACCAATGCACCTGCAACGCAACAACGTTTCATGGATGCATTATTCCCGTCTGATTTGCTTGACAATTCAGTTTTCACTTACTTAGATGATATAATCATCATCAGTAACACCTTCGAAGAACATATTGAATTACTAAACAAAGTATATAAGAGACTTGCAGAAGCGAATATAACAATAAACTTCCCCAAATGTTCATTTTTCAAAAAAGAACTTAAATATCTTGGCTACATTGTCAACGAACACGGTTTACAAACAGATCCCGAAAAAGTTAAAGCAATATTAGATATCCCTGCCCCCACTTCCGCACGAGAAGTGAAAAAGTTCCTCGGAACAGCTAGTTGGTACAGACGTTTCATTCCTGATTTCAGCACCAAGGTCGCACCTCTAACAAGATTAACCTCTACTTCCAAAAAGGCCCCACCCTTTAAATGGACTTCTACAGCGAACCAAGCCTTCATAGCTATTAAAGAAGCTCTTGTCTCAACCCCTATCTTGACTTGTCCAGACTTCTCTAAACCTTTTGCAGTCCATTGTGACGCTTCTAGCTTCGGCATAGGTTCCATGCTCACTCAAGAGTTCGATGGTGTTGAAAAACCCATTGCCTACATGAGCAAATCCCTTACTGGTCCTCAAAGAAACTATTCCATAACAGAAAGAGAATTACTTAGTGTCATTCTTTCCTTAGAACATTGGCGTTGTTACCTTGACAACGGTATAAAATTTACCATTTACACAGACCACTCTGCATTGCAATGGTTTCTCCACCTTGACAACCCTACTGGACGTCTAGCCCGTTGGAGTATTCGTCTTTCGACATTTAACTTTGAGATCAAACACAAACGTGGTAAGGATCATTTAGTTCCAGACGCTTTATCCCGTTCTGTCCCAATCACTACTATTAACTACAACAGTTCTCATACAAACGACGACTGGTTTAATAATATCTATTCAAAATGTAGCTCAAACCCAAACACAACACCAGATTATATTATACATAATAATAAACTGTATAGATATTGTCGAACACCTTCTTTACTTCAATCTGAATATAGTTGGAAAGAGGTTATTCCATTTGAATACAGAACCCCAATCATCACAGAAAATCATTCCATTCCCACTTGCGCTCATTTCGGAACATTCAAAACATACCAAAGAATAAAATTGAAATATTTTTGGCCAGGAATGTACAAAGATGTTTCCAATTTTATAGCCAAATGTGAAACTTGCCTAGCTTACAAGCATCAAACTCAACTTAAACTTGGTCTGATGGGAAAACCTAAGCAATGTTCACGTCCTTTTCAGTGCATTTCTATTGATTTGATCGGCCCATTACCGACTACACATAAGCACAACAAATTTATTTTCGTTGTTACCTGCTGCTTTTCGAAATACTGCCTCCTTTTCCCGATTAAACGTGTGAACTCGAAAATAATTGTACACATTCTAGAGAACCTAGTGTTTCTTGTCTATGGAGTCCCACAAACTATCATTCTTGATAACGCCCCTCAATTTGTTAGTCAAGAAACAACTGACTTGTTCCACTTATATAAAGTACCTAAAATACATTATTGCCCCCTTAAATGTCCTCAACCAAATACCGTTGAAAGGTATAATAAAGTTGTCACTACAGCAATTTCTTCATTTGTGGAAGATGATCACAGAAATTGGGATATCAACATACATAAAATACAATTCGCTATTAATACTTCAGTAAATGAAACCACCAATTACACTCCAACATTCCTTGTATTTGGCCGCGAACTAGTCACATGTGGATCGGTATACAATAATTCAGATCTCACAGATGACCTTATCTTCGCTCCAAGGGACCAATATGCGGATAACATCGGTCTTCTCCAGCCAATATTCTCTGAAGTACAAGCCCGCCTGTGGAGAGCACATGAAAACAGCTCATCTTCATATGACAAACATCACCAACATTTCGAGTTCAATGAAGGTGACACCGTCTGGAAACGAAATTACCCTATTAGCAATGCTCCTAAACATTTTTCAGCTAAACTTGCTCCTAAGTTTATAAAATGTACAGTTGCTAAAAAAATATCACCCTTAGTATACGTCTTGAATGACATGTCTGGCAAAATGATAGGTCGATGGCACATCAGAGACCTGAAACCCCTTCCCAAAATTCTAAAATAAACATTTAAATGTCTATTCCCATTTGGCATCCTATTTCCTACTGTTACTTTTCTCCTGATTTACTCCTGATTTTCTACTCAATTATGTATATATTCATCTTAATTTATTTAAATCACATCTCATATCATTCCTTTTTCGGATCCATTAACATAAAGTGATTACTTTTGTTACATATACTAATTTATGAATTAAGAGATCGAACATAAAGTCGACTCTTACCTATCTTGACATCATATTATTATCATGTTCACTTTTATTATACACATACTTATACAGTATGTTACTTTAATTCCTAAATATGGAATTACCTCTAAATGTAGTAGGTATTTCAACACCTACGATTCGTCGAATATTTTTCGACTTGCATACTTGATGCACCTACATGTACATAAATATATTAGACATTAAGATATCATAACTAATCAGCGGGTGGTTACTGAATTATAAGCCTTAATACCAAAGGTGGACGATTTCATGAGTATTTCTTTCACTACAGGAATACTCTAATGAAAGGTGTTTTGGTTAACTGATAGTTCACCAAAATTTTGCTAGATTGACGAATAAAAGATTATGTATGAATGAGTTGTATGAATTAAAGTCGTTTCACCTGATATAAGCATTGTATATACATCATTCACATCTTCTAAATTATCTTTATTCATACCCACATCTTCTAATTTAAGTTAATTTCATTACGGAAAAATCCGTTGGCCTAAAGCCGAGGATTTTCCCTTCCAGGGCAGCCCCGGTAGTGTGACGATGCGTGAATCGGAACGCACATTGCCCCTTCCACGTTAGGTTCTGGCCGTTTTAGATCCTTATTTCCAAATTTAAAATTACAAATTCCCATTATTCATTCATTTCCTTGATCAGTCATCCTCAGTCCATCAGAAGACGCAGATCGATTTATTACTAAATATTTGTCAATTTAATCAAGAATCTGAGTGCAGCACGAGTCAGTGCTTTGTGTAATTTTAATATCCAGTGAAAGTGTTTTATACTTATATATCTGTTACTGTTACCTGTGTTCGTCGTTCTTTCCCAAAGGCACAATATTGTAAGTTGTCATACTTTATAGTTTTACATTTATATATATTCCAACTCAATATCAGTTTAGCTGACTGTACTTGTATCTATTACAGGTGCCTTTATTTTCGAATAAATAAATAACCTACTGGCTGCCCTACTTCCTGTTTCCTTCTCGCTCCCGTCTCCGAAACCCCGAGGGCTACACCCTCACATATTTCGTTCTAAGCATAAATATGTTGTGTTTGTTCTTTTGGATGTTCAAACCAATGTTTGAACTACCTAAATCTTATCTTAATCTTGTTGTTTATTAAATATTTAAGTACTGTTTTATGAAACGAAATGTATATGTATGTACTTAATCGCGGAAAAATGATAATTTTTAATGGTTCTGTTTTATCCGCGACGTCCAAGATAGGGATGAAATTGTAAAATAGTATATGTTATATGATAGTTTTGTTGATATTATTATTTTGCAAATGCGAAAAATGTACAGAATACAGCTTTAAAATTGTATTGGTTGAAGGCTTAGAATAGTCTATAATGTACTATGTATTGTCTTTCTTCCCATCATTGTTGCGAACTTTTGATTTTTCATCCTATTGTAACAGTAGGTTTATTTTCGAATCGTTGCGTAGTAGGTAACTATTTTTTTTATTACTAATTACAAGTTATCGAATCTTTTTGAGAGCATATTCGACATTATTCTATATCACTTCTGCTTTAGCCAAAATAGGGTTATACCTTATTTTTGATAGCATCAAAGTAGATAATCGAAATTTGATTGTAAGCGATTTAATAGTGAGGTATACTGTACCCAATACACTATGCCATATTCCCAAATTCAATGGTAATTTTCCCGATACTTTTAGAATAATTGGCAGAATTACCATGAACGGTACATTACTAAGCATATGTAAACCGTTAATTTAAACGGCATGAGAAATTACAAGTTGTGGTACAGTTAGGGAATGCAAACCGTTTTTGGAAAGTATGAAAAAAACGGTTAATAACCGGTTATTTTGTGTAAACTCATACAAATATAAAAACCGGTTTGCACGCCCCAGGTACAGTTAAGATATAGAAGCACGCAAATGCAAAACATTATTATGTCTACAAGACCTTACACCATAAATAGGGTTGTGTATATTTGGCATTATGCGCGCTTCAATATCTTTGATCCTCACTGTTAAAACGTCTAGGTACTGATTGATGCCTAAAACAGGCACATTAGGCTTATGATGCCCCTGCTTTTATTCGTCGTGCAATGTTTCGCTTTTGCTCTTGGAAACTAGTGACAAGTAGAAAGTGACAGAAAGAACGACGAACTAAAATCGGGACATCATTATTTACGTATTGTATTGGTATATAGTGCAAACTTTTCGATATTTGACATTATATCTACTTAAATTAATTTAAAAACGAATCTAATAATAATAAGGTATACCTACCGTAAAATGACTCTACTAATCGCGGTATAATCCGAAACAAGTGAATTAAAAAAAAATACTGTAATTATGCTGATTTCAAGTAGATATTTAAAAGTTGCACAATATAGATTTCATAAATTTTATTAATACGAAATACAATTTACAAATCAATTAGACTACAGCTAAACAGGTCAAAATTAAAACTAATAAATCTAAAATTACAATACACAAAAGAAAAACGAATACACTATACCAAATCCGTATAAA
This sequence comes from Thaumatotibia leucotreta, assembly GCA_025490895.1. Classification (NCBI taxonomy): domain Eukaryota; kingdom Metazoa; phylum Arthropoda; class Insecta; order Lepidoptera; family Tortricidae; genus Thaumatotibia; species Thaumatotibia leucotreta. The sequence goes on along the minus strand of JALPQI010003524.1, from coordinate 17,809 downwards.
AGTATACATTTTAATTGTCTGTATTTTATTTAGTCAAATATGTTGCGCGGACTTTGAAAAGACTCGCGATGTAAGTAATGAAAAGCTAGATATCCTCTCAATCATTTTTGGATTAATTTTGGTGCATTTTGTATTTCTATTTTTGAACCTGACTTAGTCTTTATGCTAGGGAGTGTTAAAGTGAACGCACAGGTGAGTTGGTTGCCTGGGTAAAATCCACGACCCACCCAGACCGGGCTAGATAATTACCATTACGGTAATTTTGTGCTCGCCTTAGACGTCCCATGTTTATTTACACAGTGTGTTACGGGCTTTTATTGAAGGAATCAGGGATTGAGATACAGATATGATATGCCAAACTGTAAGCATTATTTGATTCAAAATTCAATTTTAAAAGTAATCAAGTTTCTAAGAAAAGTTAATTGAAAAACAATGTACTTCAATATGAATAATTTAATTTGCACTTGATAATGACAGATCGCAGCCACTCACAACGTTTGAAAACTAAGCAGTGCACACATTACATTGAATATTCAGAGGAAATAAACTTAATTGTACAGTCAATTTCAATATTTGTAAAATGTTAATACTTAAAAACGATTGCTAATAATGCGTATTATTACCCATTTTCGTAAAAGCTCGGGTTATGGTAACACACTGTATATAGTCGCAGTTTGTGGCAATATCAGTATTTTAACAGTTACGCTAGTTTTTTACAGCTATCCTTATCTTCTAGGATATAAGAACGCCTTTGACACACTAGGGGCGTAAATAGTTTCGAAAACACCATGAACTGGCTGTGTACTGTCAGTGTCTTTTGACACTTTTTTATAGCATTTTTAATAAATAAGTCGCAAACCAACGAGTTTGAACTCCCTTTGAACGAAATGTGAACTTTGTCTATGTAATAGAATTAATAATTGAACTGACAATATCATGATGCGCTGGTTCAGTATTTACAGTACCAAATCTACGATGAGTATTTAACCGACTTTACTTACTGTTTTTTTTACGTACAATTTTGTATGTACTTCCATTAAATCCCAAAAGTCTTAAGTGACAGATCATAGATTCATCATAGAATAATCACTCATAATTCTTAAAAAATATTATAAATATTTTTATAATAGGGTCGGTTGCAAAAAATGTACGTTCTCAAGGGCTTAATGAAAACGAATACAAGGATTAGCTAATGCAAAACTTATTACGGGTTGTATGAAATAATCGGTTTTAACTTTAACCGGTTATGTCCATACAAAAGTAACTGCTTTCCATATCCTAGTCCCGATCATTTCCATTTTATTATGAAGAGTCATGCAAAACGCCTCCGTAGCCTAGTTGGTATCGATGATACGTCGAGTTATTTCGCAAACATCCAAAAATATTTTGCTGAAATACTATTTAGTGATTCGCAACATTTTATAGTGTCACAGTCACAGGCCTTATCAGATGGAAAACATTAAAGTGCTCATTTGTTTTCTTTTTCGTTTTGCTAATTTTCTATATGGATTTTGACTTACCTTGCAAACAAGATAACGAAATTTTAAAAAATCTAAATTCATAGTAAATCTGTAAACACTAAACCATGCGCATTTGGAACTATCTACGCTCCTAATATATTTGGATTTGCAGTGATTGTACTAGTTATAATAGCGAATTTACATTACTACGCAATGATTATAATATACTAGCATAAGTTTAGGAAATTCGAGTAGAACTTTTCGAACTAAACAAATAACTATATTCACAATTTACATCTCCGGTGCTAGCATAATTATTTGCCGCGAGACGGTATTTTGCTATGAGCCTGTCTCTTTAATTATACTGACTAAAACGAGACGGGAAACCGCGAGATGTCGCGCGTCGGTTATGCTGGGGCTGGTGGCGTTAGTTAGTATCTACGTCAAATCTTCAAACGCGTTTGCGTTCATATTTAATACATTTTGCGTTCACCTAAATGTATTACCCTACCCGTTTACCTAGTAGAATAACGATACCGTTTTGTATGATGAAAACAAAGTTATTCTTTGTATCAGGAATTGAGAAAGAATGATTAATGTACTAACTTTACTGTCAAATAAACGAATAGTTAGGTATTCCCATTGTTACCAACTTTGTGAGTATTGGTTTGGTACTCAAAGGTTACCGACCTAACTGCTTTCCAAAAATGTAGTAATATTTCTTTGTCATTTGACTCGTAACAATTACCAATTTCCGGGAGTTTGCATATTTATGTCAGAAAAAATTCAGAATTTCTGCCTAATGATGTTCGAATCCCTTTTACTACAAAATCGGGGCGAGACAACGGAAATACACATTGACGATCCCGTATATCTACCTACAAATCAAAAACATAGATATAAAACAAATCGCTATACTTCCTGTATCAGCAACAGCATCATTTTAAGTGTCTAAACGTCTCAATGTTATACTTCGTCATTTGTATAAGGAACCGTGCCTCCTTCAAATGACAAAGTAGCACATTATACATATAGAACCTTCGGCAAAAATTATGCCACCAAAATTAGGCGGTTGAAACGCTCAGATATTCACCCAACACTCGCTCGAGGGAAAAAACACATGTATTCAGAGTGAAAGAAAGGTGAATTTTCCATGAATTGATTGCTGTAAGGTCAGTGTGGGTAGGCATATTTTATTTTGAATGAAAGACGTCATAAATGCGTCTTATACTGTTGAGTTACGGGTGGAAATCAGTTGGTAGACGGACTTTCATGATGGACGGTCTTACCCGCATTGACCTCAGATCCTAAGTTGAGTAAGGCTGGAATTACACCTGTAAGTTCTTACGTAAGTCGTAGGGATGGAGCTATACTAAGGAATGAGAGGTGAATATCACTATCTCATTCCTTAGTGTAGCTTCGTCCCTACAACTTACGTAAGGTCTTACAGGTGTAAGGCTAACCTAAGTATGGCGACGAAATGTAATTACCTATATTCAAAAATCTTGTACCTAATAAAGAGTATAATCGATAAATAGCCAAACAGAATGCGTAGTATAGCCAACCGGATTTTAAATAGATTATGTACGTACACCGTACATGCAGATACACTTTTAATTCCGAATAATACGCACACACACATGTACACACTATTTACTTCGCTGTATCCTGTTCAAAACGAGTCCTATTTCAACAATCATGAATTACAGTCAAACAGACACTAAGTAAAATAGAATTTCAACTTTGTGTTGCTGTTTGTGTCGAATCATTATAAATACAAAAAACAGCTCGACCTGCCGGGAATGAAAAACCGGTTATTTTTATATGGGCATAACCGGTTTTTTCATACAAAACGCAACCGGTTTTACATTCGCTAGTAAACACACAGCATACAACAGTGACAGCATCCACTAGTGAGTTTTTAGTTCTACTAATCTAAAATCATTTGCTGCTGAATCAGAAAAACGTTAAAAAAGGCACCCTGCTTGGACAAACCGTTTTGGAGACAGATGGGATGAGTTCGTGTTCACAAACAAACAAATAGCCTCTCACTCTAAACGTAAACGAGTATATCTCCTGTTCCGTCATGGGTAAATACCGGTTGGCTATGAATAAACAAGATTGCTGATGAATCCTAGTATCGATGTAGCAATTAGCAACAATAATCATGAACCATTTCACTTAAAAAAGTTATTTTAGCCAACGCGACTCCATTTTTCAACGGATCTGTCCGTTAATGTTTAGGACCATAGCCGGGCAAACCTAAAGAGGTCGCTATACGGAATTTAGCAGGGTAAGAACATGTCTAGAATCTATCACCGACATCTAAGTGAAAAGCGATAGTGAAAGAATGTGTGATGTCCATAGGTTTTCCCGTGTATGATTAGAAATATATCAGGCGTAGTCAAACGATTCGTGCTATATAATATATTCTAAATACAAGCGCTCAATATTAAGCCTAGATTAAGTGAACACCGAAGCACCCAGGTTTACTGACGGGTACTTGACTATAGATCTGTTAGACTCTGAGAGAAATCATTTTATTACGCGCATTTATAAGGAATCTACGCTAACATTTGAAGTAATTGGCATTTTTTGCCTTAAGTGTTCAAACTATCGCTTTAGATGTTAGAGTCAGAATGACGTAGCCAGACGTGTAGTTAAAATGATTTTTTTCTAAATCATAGTACATAGCACGGTCTATTCGACAGGGTTTTGCCGTTCAAAGCTACAAGAGAACCGTTACTACTTTGGAAACCAACTCGTAGATACCTATCTCATAATGCTATCAAAATGGAACATTTTCCTTCTAGGCAGTCAAAGTAGTGACGTAATGAAAGTCTAACAGACCTATTTTCTAGCAAGGATTTTAGATTACGACTGGTGCAGTATCTGATAAGAAGACAATTCAGTGCCAGTGACTAAAGCGAATTTTTTGCTGTTTTGTCACTTGTCAGATTACTGGCGTCATATAGATAAGTACTTTTCACAACAATGATGGGTTGGAAGAGCTTAGAGTATATGCTTGTGTCCGAAGTTCAGTTCGATATTACCTCGGACACCTACTTGGGACATATAATGTGTATCCCGTCGCTAGATTCTTCGTTTAAGCACTATCCCAAATAATGTTATGCCACAAATTATCTGAATAATTTTCGTTTGTCACGGAGGTTACTCCATTCTTGTACAAAGGGAACTTGTAAAATTTTATTGGGACTACTTGTTATAAAAACGTCGAAAAATACATTGGAGTTGTGTTATTTACCTATATCCTTCCTTTCCATTTGGGCCAGTAGGCTTAGCACAAGATTAGTGCGACAATATGTCGCCGCGCGATAGACTATACATCGCTTTTTTATTCATATAGTTACTAAAAGATGGAAAATCTATCTCGCAGCGACATACTGACATATCAATCATGTGCTAAGCAATGTACCTCAGCCAGCTTAGAGCTAAAATCGGTAGTACCTAAATAGGAGTTTAAGGGCATAGACTAATGAAACATATACAGTGAGTGCGAATTTAAGAAGAATATTAGATGAAATAAAGCTATGGAAACATAACGCGTAGGTATACGAATTAATTAATTAATCCCGACGCATTGAACACTAGGATTCGTGGTCTACATTTTTTAGACCATACTTTTATTTTAAGAATAACTATTGTGGTAATAACCGTAATATGTATAAAAAATGTTGTAAAAAATGTGGTGTAAAAAATGTATTATATACAGGGTGGAAAAAGATTTTGGGTCAGTGAGGGCAGCTACCGGATCCCGTGTAGCTACGCGAAAATGGTCTTAGAAGACCTTCCCGCGATTTTCAATTAAAGAAGATTAGCGTTTCCAGATTTTCGAAAAAGTATACAGGGTGCGAGGAAATGGTCATTTTTGACAAAGTTTTTTTTTGATGCCAATCGATCCTGTTTCTGTTCAGGATCAAAAGCTTGTATGAGACCAAAAAATTTTTTTCGGCTAGAAAAGCCACAAATCGGGATTTAAAATTCCCATACAAATTGTATGAAAATTAAAAAATATTTTTTCACGCTTAATTTTTTTTATGCTTTCGATTCCAATCCTATCCAGTACCAATAGTTTGCTAGGGGTCAACTTCCGGCAACGTAAAAAAAAACAAAAATAAAAAAAACTGTTTTCATACATAGACTATGGGAAAAAAGTGAAAATCAATTACATTATCTGTGACGCTAATTAATGTTGCTAATGATTTCATACAGTATTATTATTATCATTTAGCATAGGACGACTAATTATCGTGACAGATAAAGTAATTAAGGTTTCACTTTTTTTTCATAGTAAATGTATGAAAACAGTTTTCTTGAAATTTAGGCTTTTTTGTACATTGCCATAAGTTGACCCGTAGAAAACTATTGGTACTGGATAGGAATGGAATCGATAGGCATAAAAAAATAAGCGTGAAAAATAATTTTTAATTTTCATACAATTTGTATGGGAATTTTAAATCTCGATTTGTGGCTTTTCTAGCCGAAAATTTTTTTTGGTCCCATACAAGCTTTTAATCCTGAACAGAAACAGGATCGATTGGCATCAAAAAAAAAGTTTGTCAAAAATGACCATTTTCTCGCACCCTGTATACTTTTTCCAAAATCTGAAAACGCTAATCTTCTTTAATTGAAAATCGCGGGAAGGTCTTCTAAGACCATTTTCGCGTAGCTACACGGGATCTGGTAGATGCCCTCACTGACCCAAAATCTTTTTCCACCCTGTATATAAGATGGGACGCAAACCCTCGTCCTTTTGACTTTAAATCGCCGCGCTGGGCAGACGGTTTGGCGATCGTAGTAATGTGTCCACTATGATGAGATGATGACGCTGCTGCCCATCATCAATCTTCTATCAAAGAATGATCAGTGAGACTTCAATCCATTAGTAGACTTACGACCCCCGCGGGAAGAGTTGGGGTGATGACAAAAATGTATTCTTTACTGCCGTCACCACACGGTTGATGCCTAAGCCCCTAGCCATTTTGCACCGACTAGTACTGTTTCTGTAAACTCTTGTCGACGGCCGTATTAAAACTACAAATATCAATTGACGAAAATCACGATATATTTAAAATTAGTTCAACAAATTTTAAACTCTCGGGCAAATGATAAATGTATCTTAAGCTTCGTAACATTAACATAAATAGTTATTAGCTTAAGTATTAATGCATAATTTTCAACCTGATTACTTGATACATAATATACATATTATATTACAGTATTCGGAAATAAATATTGCACATAATTTGTCTTTGTCACGCTTACGTACGAATTCATTAGAGCAACAGAGAGGCAGCACGTAGAAATTGATTAACGGTAGCCTCGTAGTGTAAGGCACCTCAGCTTAAACAGCGGGTTACTTTAACATTTTATAATTTCAACATAAAGAAACACTATTTTAAAGGTCTTAATGAATTGATTAAAAAACCGGTTTTAAATGACTTCAGTAACAGCTGTTTGTAGCAGCGCTCGGATTCCGATAAAATTATCAAACTGCATTAACAACAGTACATAACCATTAAGTGAAACCGGTTTTATGAAAACACGTTCAAAAATTATTGTACAATAAACCGGTTTTTGAGATATAACCGGATTTATAAACATGATAAACAAAATCATTTTTAATCTGCAGTAAATCACTTGTTTCGGCGCTAGTGGAATTAACCAGTATGTTTAGGTTCGTTACCGATATTTTTTTAATCAGATCTGTAATATTGTCTTATAGAAATTGTTCTAAGAACAGTGAGATAATAATAATACTATATTACTTTGATATGAGACGATACTTATTAAATTCAATACGGCATAAGGCTGTGTTAAAATTACTCAAAAACAGCCATTTTTCTTTTCAAAAACCAATGTGCAATATTTATCATCAGATACGGAATAATATTTACCTCTATAACATTATCTTAAAAACTATACATCACGATTCATAACTACTTACAATGATGTTCTAAAATGCAACTTTATTAAATGTCTTTTATTATAAACTATTGCCATAGACAATAATACTGAGACTTAAGAAGTAATAATAAATATCTTAACCGGAGTTTACCGAAATAGATGTCGCTATAAGCCGATAGTAAGTTACACGCATATAGATAGACGCATATACGTATATCTTTGATTTCGACTGTATATTCAAACAATAGTGATGACTGTAGTTAAAATAATTAATTACACATTATGCAAAGCATAAATACACGAAGAAATTATTACTAAAATGTAGATTGCAGTTATTTTGTACAGAACATCTATTTAATAAATTGGAAAGAACTTAAAAGAGTAGGTCATTTGGTAGTATACAAACCTGACGTCACTTTTGTGTATTTATAAAACTTCATATTGGCGACCGTTTTGACAGTTCGAAAAATATGTCAATTTGACTTGACAGTCATCTGCCTATTCGAACCCTAAGCCAAACGGGAACCATGTCGAAGTAAAGTCATAAATCAGACTGTAAGAAATATCTTACGAGTTGTCATTTTGACATGGTCGTCTAAGTTACGTGGTTGTGTAAGTTGTTTAGCCTCTCAATTGTTTTTGATAACTGTGGTTACCAGCTGTCACTCTTATTTTACATAGGAATAAAGCTTAACTAAATATTCAAAGCAAATGAGTGGCTAGGGTACCTAAGGGTTGAGTGCAACCTGAAAAATAAAATAACGTATGGCAAAACATCGCTTAACTATAACTACCTTGTTAAATAATGGAACGGGGCGTGTAACGTAAATTAGTTGGCTACAAAAATAGTAAGTTACTAAATCGTCTCAGTATTATCTTGTCCATGGTATTGCTCTTAATTATATTACAATTAATGTTCTGTTTGTTTTTTCTCTAAAATACACAAACAATATGTGACTGCAAGATAAAATTAGATTACAGCATAATTTGCGCACAGAATTTTCACATTCTCCATTTTGTTAAAATAAATAAAAATAAAACTGTAAAAATTGAAAAGGCAGCCAATTGTGTAATATACAAGCAAGCATCAACATACATTACTACTAAGGACATAGATACTTTGCTTATAAAAGTCACAATTGATTGTTAATAATATACTGACCTCAATTAAAAGTTAGGCCATTGAATTGAATAATTTCTTCTACGCACCAATCACGTGCTGGTTCATTCCACGAAGACTACTTAGTCGGGAACGTGACGGCTATGACAGCTACCTTAAATATATATGGAAAGTGCGAGAAATCTCTATAAACACTAATATCCAGTTATAAAATTAATATACACCAAAAATTGTATTCGCAACTTTCTTAGATGTACGCGTAGAACGGCGTCACGTATCCGACAACCAGTGGAATGCACCTGCTAAGCGTACTGTACCTATGTTATGTTATGTAATCGACCCCACATGGTAATTTAAGTACATAATTGCGAAATCTATTTTGCCACACGGTTCGTTACTTTAGCATAAGACAGAGGAAAATATATTATACAAGGTGTTTAGACGCCTTCTGTGTCTATTGTGTAAGTCATACCGTACGCAGCAACTTTAAACTAAACAATGAAGATAAGAACAAGAAAAAAACTTTCATTTTTGATTGTACAGTCGACGTCAAAGATAACATTACGATTTAAGTGCCAAATATATATTTTCACGATTTTAATGTAGGGAATGCAAACCGGTTTCGGGAATTATGGGGAAACCGGTTATTCATCGTAATATCATACAAATAAAAACAGGTTTTCACGCCCTACTTTAATGTCAAGGCAATAAATTCTTATAAATATATTTTTCGCACCTAAACGTAATGATATCTTTGACGTCGACACGTACAGCTAACACGTTTGAAATGACGTATAATTACAAGTGTGATAATTGTAAAATGTCACTGTTACTGACCTCACAGGCCTCCGTAGGCTAAGGTTACCGCTGACTAATGGACCATGTGCTCGTTTGCCACTAACAAAAAAATATTACTAAAAATATGTATTACTAAATTATATCGTTTACTCACTTTTTTTCCGAAGCCCGCGACAATTGTCGCAAGGTTTAGTACAATTTTAATTAAAATATATTGACATGAGGTTCGGCTGATGTCGGAATTTCGCTACAATTGTCGTGTTTATTGTGACAATTGTAATTTTGCTCCGCAAAAAAGTAGTTATTTACTGCTGATTTATTGAAGTACCTGAAATACATTTCATGTTAGTGGCAAACAAACGCACGGCTCTTCGATGGTAAACAGTAACTCTAGCCTATAGACGCCCCCAATTGGAGAAACAGTAAATTTACAATTGTAGCACTTGTCAATGTGGTGAAATTGGGGCCTGGGTCGCGTTTTATAAAGTTACAATTTACAATTTCGCTGTTTGCCTCTCTACCGCACGCACATATTGGCTAGAAAGAGAGGCAAACAGCGAAATTGTAACTTTATAAAACGCGACCCTGGTAATAAAATGTTCGATTGAATATAATTTGAATTACCGTGAGGTCATCAGAAATCGACAGAAAACAATTTCTTGCTTGTAGAATCAACACAACTACGTACGACCAACACGACTAATGACATCTGGCGCTATTTGTATGGCATCTATACGTAAAGCAAGGTAAGCGACTTAGCACAGCTCATCCTCTTCGGGCGGTGGGGCGGGCGCCGAGAACGACGCATTGTCGGGCCGACTGTCGCCTTCCGGTGACGCACGCTGTAACGAATCATTTTTATCTTTACTCTTGCTCGTATGGCACTGGTCTCACCGCGAGCTACAAAGCTATGAACTATCGGCTATAAACACGAACAAAAGATACGCACTCCCGTGTAAATAAGAGACACGACGATACTCGCCCGGCGGTGATAGCTGATAGCTGGAAGAGTATTGCCGTGTCTCTTTTATTTACACGGGAGTGCGTATCTTTTGTTCGTGTTTATAGCCGATAGTTCATAGCTTAGTAGCTCGCGGTGAGACCAGTGCCTAAAGTTCGACTTTATGTCGTGCGTAGGCGACATAAATTCATTTTCTAGTCTATAAGACATTCTTTTCAATTCTCATGCTCAAAAAGTGCACCTTTATGGCGTGCGTAGACGACATAAAATCGCATTTTATGTTCTAGAACATAAATAAATAAATATCTTGGGACATCTTACACAAATCAACCTAGTCCCACGGTAAGCTCCATTAAGGCTTGTGATATGGGTACTAGGTGACGATATATATAATAGATAGATACATATAGATACTTAAATACATAGACGGCCATGACCAAGGAACAAATAAGGAACATAAAAGTAATTTTTGTTAGGGTTCCGTAGCCAAAATGGCAAAAACGGAACCCTTATAGATTCGTCATGTCCGTCTGTCCGTCTGTCCGTCTGTCCGTCTGTCACAGCCGATTTACTCGGAAACTATAAATGCTACAGTAACGAAATTTGGTATGGATATGTGTTGTATGAACCGCTACAGGATTATGATACTAAATTGTAAAAAAAACCATTGGGGTGGGGGCCCTCCATACATGTAACTGAGGGATAGAATTTTTTTTTTAGTTGTACATAAGCGTGTGGGGTATTAATAGAAAGGTCTTTGAAAATGATATGAAGGTTTATACATTACATTTTTATTTAAGCAAATCGCTTTCGAAATATCAGCTCTCAAAGTCTGAAAAATGTGTCCCCCCCCCCTCTATTTTTTAAACTACGCGATATAAAATTCTGAAAAAAATATATGTTATGCACATTAATAAACTCTGTCAATGATTTTTGGTTTGATTAAATTATCTCCTATAGTTTTTGAGATAGGTTGATTTGACTGTATTTTTTTAATAATAAATTGATAATGGTACGGAACCCTATGCGCGCGAGTCCGACTCGCACTTGGCCGGTTTTTTCTAAGGCTAAGGTAATCGGTCTGAACAGCCAAACAGTTAACTCTTTGTGTCACGGGTATCTGTCACCAGTCGTTCGAATATGAACACTAATTTATTCAAATTAAGATTCGTTTTTAATTACACTATGTGGTCATTACAGTTGGCCACCAAGACGAAAAGGGTTAAAACATATTGCACAATTTTACTTGTGTGTAATGTTTGACTTGGCAGAAATCCGAGCATCTGTAACTCTGATTACAGGTTGAAAATTAAAAAGAAAAATAATAAAAAAATGAGTTGGCGGGTATTGGTTACATATTTTTTCTTCTTTCGCTTTACGACAACGGACAACTTCGTTGTGAAGATTGCAGTGATATAATGTCGTTGTGAAGATTGAAGTGAAGGCTTTCTCGACGTCGAGCTCGTTGATGAACGTAGCGTCGAATGTGTGAATAAGAGAATAGCATAAGTGCCTAAGACCCGTTCACCGTGAAAATATAAGCGGGATTTAACCCGGAAATGTTCAGCGCTAAAACTGACCTCGAAATTGGCGGCATTGGGGCTAACGTAAGAAGGCGCGGCGTTCTCGCGTATCCCAGCGCTGGGCGTGGGCTCCAACGCTTCGGGCAGCGGTACCAACTGAAACAAATAAGATACAGGGTATCTTTAGCCATTGGGCAAAGCTGAAAACATACAATTAAGGAAATTTCTATACCTTTTCGTACTTTTTTATACTGACAAAAATATGCAGTAGACAGACGTAATGGTTGTATCTGGGTGTCTGTCTATCTACCCGTCAGTCTGTACGTCTGTCTGTCTGTTACCTGTGCTAGTCGGCGATATCAGAGCCCGCTTCGTAGATTTGTAGTCCTCTTCGTAGTTTATATAGTCTATCTATCGGTCTGTCTGTTTGTCTGTTTATTAGTCTATCTATTGTCTATATTCATTATCTATCTTCTGTCTGTCAAGCCATTTGTATGTCTGTCTATCGGTTTATTTCTTTATTTATCTATTCAATCATGTGTGTCTGTCTGTCTACTTGTGTAATCACCTGCCTAAATCTGTTTGTTTGTCCATCTGTCTGTCTGTTTGCATATCTATCTGTCTGTTTATTAGTGTATCTATCCATCTGTCTGTCAATTACCTGCGCTAGCCTAGCGTACTCCACATCCATGCTCCGTATGAACGGCGACATCAGAGCCCGCTTCGCAGACTCGCGGTCCTCTTCATCGTAAGCCGCTAACAACTGCTCTATCGTTTGCATTTAATCTATACATCCGTCTGTCTGTATGTCTATCTATCTGTCTGTGCTGCTAATAGTTGCATCCATGTCTGTCTGTGACCTGTGTGTTGATATCTGTCTATGTCTATATATCTGTTCAGCCGTCTATATATCCGTTAGTCTGTCTGTTTATCTGTCAGTCGTTAGTCTATCCATCCGCCTGTCTGTCCGTTTACGTGTCTGTTTATCAGTATATCTGTCAGTCCGTTAGTGCGTCAATCTGTCTGTCCGTTTCTGTCTCTGTAAATCAGTCTGTTCATCTGTTTATCCATCCATCTGTCTGTATGTTACCTGCGCTAGCCTAGCGTACTCGACATCCATGCTCCGTATGAACGGCGACATCAGAGCCCGCTTCGCAGATTCGTAATCCTCTTCGTCATACGCCGCTAATAACTGTTGCATCCGTCTGTCTGTCTGTTTGGCTACTTGTGTGATCATCTAGAGATAATCCGATAAGACAGGTCTGTTATCCGTCTGTTTATCTATCCACCTGTCTGTCTGTTTGGCTATCTGTCTATGCTGTTGATAGTTGCATTCGTGAGTGTCTGTGGTCTGCATGTTAATGTGTCTGGTTTATGTCTATTTATCTATTCATTATGTCCGTTAGTCAGTGTATCTGTCTATCCGTTTATGTGTCTGTAAATCTGTCCATCAGTTTATGAGTGTATCTGTCTGCCTGTCCGTCTGTCTGTTATCTGCGCTAGCCTAGCGTACTCCAGACAGACTATGTCTGGTTTATGTCTATCTATTTGTTCATATGTCCGTTAGTCAGTGTATCTGTCTGTAAATCTGTCCATCAGTTTATGAGTGTATCTGTCTGCCTGTCTGTCTGTCTATCCGTCTGTCTGTTACCTGCGCTAGCCTAGCGTACTCCACATCCATGCTTCGTATGAACGGCGACATCAGAGCCCGCTTCGCAGACTCGCGGTCCTCTTCATCGTAAGCCGCTAACAACTGCTCTATCGTTTGCATTTCATCTATACATCCGTCTGTCAGTATGTCTGTCTATCTGTCTGTGCTGTTAATAATAGCATCCATGTCTGTCTATATCTATATATCTGTTCATCCGTCTATATATCCGATAGTCTGTCTATATGTCTGTCTGTTTATCTGTCTGTTCATCTGTCTATCCATCCGTCCGTCTGTCTGTATGTTAATCTGTCTGGTTTATGTCTATCTATCTGTTCATATGTCCGTTAGTCAGTGTATCCGTCTGTCCGTTTATGTGTCTGTAAATATGTCAATCAGTTTATCAGTGTTAATCTGTCAGTCCGTTAGTCTATCCATCCGCCTGTCTGTCCGTTTACGTGTCTGTTTATCAGTAGGTATATCTGTCAATCCGTTAGTGCGTCTATCTGTCTGTCCGTTTATGTCTCTGTAAATCAGTCTGTTCATCTGTCTATCCATCTGTCTGTATGTTACCTGCGCTAGCCTAGCGTACTCCACATCCATGCTCCGTATGAACGGCGACATCAGAGCCCGCTTCGCAGACTCGCGGTCCTCTTCATCGTAAGCCGCTAACAACTGCTCTATCGTTTGCATTTCATCTATACATCCGTCTGTCAATATGTCTGTCTATCTGTATGTGCTGCTAATAATAGCATCCATGTCTGTCTATATCTATATATCTGTTCATCCGTCTATATATCCGATAGTCTGTCTATATGTCTGTCTGTTTATCCGTCTGTTCATCTGTCTATCCATCCGTCCGTCTGTCTGTATGTTAATCTGTCTGGTTTATGTCTATCTATCTGTTCATATGTCCGTTAGTCAGTGTATCCGTCTGTCCGTTAATATGTTTGTAAATCTGTCCATCAGTTTATGAGTGTATCTGTCTGCCTGTCTGTCTGTCTATCCGTCTGTCTGTTGTTTATCAGTGTATCTGTCTGCCTGTCTGTCAGTCTATCCGTCTGTATGTTACCTGCGCTAGCCTAGCGTACTCCACATCCATGCTTCGTATGAACGGCGACATCAGAGCCCGCTTCGCAGACTCGCGGTCCTCTTCATCGCAAGCCGCTAACAACTGCTCTATCGTTTGCATTTCATATATACATCCGCCTGTCTGTATGTCTGTCTGTCTGTGCTGCTAATAGTTGCATCCATGTCTGTCTATATTTATATATCTGTTCATCCGTCTATATATCCCGTAGTCTGTCTATATGGCTGTCTGTTTATCTGTCTGTTCATCTGTCTATCCATCCGTCCGTCTGTCTGTATGTTAATCTGTCTGGTTTATGTCTATCTATCTGTTCATATGTCCGTTAGTCAGTGTATCCGTTTGTCCGTTTATGTGTCTGTAAATCTGTCCATCGGTTTATCAGTGTATCTGTCTGCCTGTCCATCTGTGAGTCTATCCGTCTGTCTGTTACCTGCGCTAGCCTAGCGTACTCCACATCCATGCTCCGTATGAACGGTGACATCAGAGCCCGCTTCGCAGACTCGCTGTCCTCTTCATCGTAAGCCGCTAACAACTGCTCTATCGTTTGCATTTCATCTATACATCCGTCTGTTTGTATGTCTATATATCTGTCTGTGCTGCTAATAGTAGCATCCATGTGTCTATATCTATATATCTGTTCATCCGTCTATATATCCGATAGTCTGTCTATATGTCTGTCTGTTTATCTGTCTGTTCATCTGTCTATCCATCCGTCCGTCTGTCTGTATGTTAATCTGTCTGGTTTATTTCTATCTATCTGTTCATATATCCGTTAGTCAGTGTATCCGTCTGTCCGTTTATGTGTCTGTAAATATGTCCATCAGTTTATCAGTTACTGTTAAACTGTCAGTCTGTTAGTGCGTCCATCTGTCTGTCCGTTTCTGTCTCTGTAAATCAGTCTGTTCATCTGTCTATCCGTCTGTCTGTTACCTGCGCTAGCCTAGCGTACTCCACATCCATGCTCCGTATGAACGGCGACATCAGAGCCCGCTTCGCAGACTCGCGGTCCTCTTCATCGTAAGCCGCTAACAACTGCTCTATCGTTTGCATTTCGGCCACTTCGCAATTGTTACCCCATTCCTGACAAATGATAATGATCACATAATTATCCTTTTTTTTATAATATTTTCTTCGGTTACCGCGATGATTACGCATGAAATAAAACGATTAAAAACGGATTACGTCGCGTATATTAATTACATTATCTTTATCCCTACGTTTAGAACACTTTACAGGGTTCTTGGATGGTCAGCGGGCGATTGACAATGGAGGAAATTTGATAGATCTATCAAAATAAGAAAGAAAAGTACAAAACTTCAAGGAAAATATACTAAATATATACTCGTATATATATTTTTAATTCACCGGTGTCTGCTAAGCTGGAGTGGTTATTTTATTTCTCTGTAATTTAATAGAAAATCGCAAAAAAGTGGAAACCGGAAGCGTGACGTCATTACTATGGCTGTATAAGATAAAAAATTACATTACCTTTAAAAGTAAAATATGTTTCCGGTTTTCACAAATGTAACAACATCAACGTCAACGTCATTGTCAGTTTTGATAGTTCTAACGGTTCTGTTTAAGTCTGCTCGCGATCTCTTTTTTCAATTTATCGTTTTTTTAATAATTTCAACTGATTTATTCAACAACCTGGCTTTTCATTCGGATTCTGTTGCATCTTCCAACGGTAACATCAATAAATGAAAACGGGGATACGATTCGATATCTTGGCATTTAACACGGACATCGAAAATGAAGACATCAGACGGATTTGTGCAAGCTTGTAGCACTAACTTGCCATTTGTTGACACGTTGGCCGGAATACGAGGTGCAAAAACTAGAAACTGAGTTGAATGTAGAAATTTGTTCAGCTGGATTCTCTTTAATTACACCCATAATAGGAGCTTCATCAGAATTTGTTGTAGAAATAATATGCCCTACCACAAAAAAGAACATGTTAAATTATGTGAAGAAAAATAATGTGTGTGAGAAATTGTGAGCGCAGGTATAAATGCAGATGAATGCTACAAACATGACAAAAGGATTGTTCTGTCTTGCCGACTCACTATTTGAAAGCAATAACAAAATATATAAGTACTGGGTGAACTATGATAAAGATTATGCTGATAAACAAATATTATCAGCACAAAAGTTTTGGAAAGAGAACATTTTTAAACCAATTTTAGAAAGTGTTAAATAATGAACCTGACCCCAGGATATTCTGTTAAAGGGTTTAGCAGCCTTACCGAACAAGAGGTGCCTTTCCCCACGGATGAGGTCAATATTTTAGGTGGTGTACTAGCAGGACCTAATAATACTCCATGCTTAATATCAGCTCTAGATCTTCTTTTGTTTCAGAGTTATTCAAGATAATGTAAAATATACAGGGTGTCGTTGAAAGTGGCATATCTCGAGAACTGTTCAAGTTAGATCAACCAAACAAAATTGTGTTTGATAACAATAAAATAAACTACAAAATGCATATTTTTAACCTGCATCTTGTCCTTATTTTTCATAATAAAAAAAGAGTTCTTGTTTTTTTTTCCATATTTTTTTTTATTTCACGCGGAGGTACACCTACAAAAAAAAATATGCTTACATAGCCACTAATGTCCACTATATACATAAATAAAAATATTTCCGTAAATCATCGTGCGTCATGCCAAAAAAAAATTTATCCCGGATGTAGTCGTTACTGGTATACAAATAAAGTACCAGTGCAGTGTGAACATAAGTTAGTGTGTATTAGGTATACAATCTCTTGACACTTACCGCACAAAATATCATTGACGTAAATTGACTTATTAGTGCATTTGCAATATAAATCAGCCTCTTGTCAAGTTTGTATGCATTTTTTCTTTCCACATATATTTTTTAACGTTTTTTCACAAGGCTTACACTTAATGTTTTCCATTTTCCAACAATGCAACAAATCAAATGTCGAAAACAATACTATGTGTCAAATGTTTATTAGGGTGGGTCATTTTTCAAAAATTTCGATTTTCTGAAGATAATAGTTACAAAACGGTGCCATTTGATATTTGATTATCACTCTTATTTTTATTATCTTTTTAATTTAAGTTTTTCTGCCTCCGGATTTGATTAGTAGGTAATTTTCTTAAAATGTATGGAACTTCAAAAAAAAGTTATTATTTTCGACTTTTTTTTCGTCTCTTTTGGCTCCATAACAATAGAAAAGCTATTTCCAGGTAAACACAATACTCAAACATAGCTCAAGTTGCAATAAAAAGTAAAAACATAGATATCAAACTGTGGTCAGT